>CABHPH010163175.1:0-21138 GCA_902168325.1 Peromyscus nudipes
CCAGGGTCACTGCATTTGCATTTGAAGTTTTTACTTTGACATTTTAAGTGCACAGAAGACCTGTCATGAGCATGTGATGAGTTCCCAAGCTTCACTCTGCTTCCCCAACATTCACCAAATGGTGGTGCATTTCACGAAAACCAAAGGATGGCTGGTGTAAAACCTTCCATAGAACTCCAGATTTCATTTGGATTTCACCTGTTTCCGTGTTCAAGCCAGGATACCACTTTGCAATTAGCATATGCATTTAAACTTCATTTTGGAAGACTTCAAATTGATGTAAAAGTAGGCTAAAGGTGTAGCAAGTGGTGGGTGGTGTGTGTGCAAAGCCCTGGGTCCCTAGTAACAAGTAAATGTACACAAAAGAGTAAGACGCTAGAATCCATTTATATAAAAGATGATAGTAAGATCTGTTATTTATGACCAATTTACTCATAATCCACACCAGTCTTCCTGGCCTTCTACAACTGTCCCCCACTGCTTCCCCTGGCTTCCCATTGGCAGTTCTCTACTTAGTGTACTTAAATTCTTATTAAATTTTATTATTTGGGGCTGGCAAACACTTGTTCTTCTAGAGAACCCATGTTCGAGTCCCAGTATCCATGTTAGGCAGCTCACAACTCTAGCTCCAGGGCACCTGCTGAGACCTGGCATACATTTCACATACACACAAGAATAATAAATCTAAAATTTTTATTACTCGATATGTGTTTTGGGGGGCGCTGCTCACAGTGTGCATATGGAGGTCAGAGGTCATGTGGAGTTGATTCCACCTTTCTGTGGGTTCTGGGGATTGAACTCGGGTTGATAGGATTGTGCAGCAAGTGTCTTACAGAGTAATCTTGTCAAACACACCCGGGGTCTCCGGGGACAGGAGCACACAATATTAACTTTATGGAAACAATTGAAGAGAAGCAAACGTGTGGAGTGCTGCGGGCCACAGGAATATATCATAAGAACTCAGCTGGTTATGGCAAAGCCACTACCTGGAGGGATCAAGGATTTCCTCCAGAGGAAGCCAAATTCCAAGGAGCTTTTGGTGTTATTTGACTTGTTATATATCAGCTGTCTTCTGTTATGAAAATCATGTGTGTCTTCATAGTTTTCCCAGTTGACTTTTCCCTAAGAAGGGCTAACTGTATGAACTGATCACTCTCTGGACATACACATTCCAGGTACTTGGAGAACAGCCTCAGGAAAGGCTTTCTCTAGAATCAGATATCTCCCTTGGCCACTTTCAAGGACTAGCAGTAATAACAGTCCATATACAAGTCTCCTGATTTAAGGTAAATTCCACAAGGAGAGACCGCCTAGGTCAGGTGGACCTTAAGTAATAGCTTTACACAATTTAGCTCGGACCCTCCTTTCTTACAGCCTTACTAACTTTATAGACCTCTAACTCCTTACCTAACCACTTCTAGGAATATTTAGATAACCTGTGCTGACAGCTATGCTCAGCCAGAAGCCCAGTTCAAGCCTCCCTGTAATTATCGTCATTGGAAGCATCCGGCCAGGTCCATCCCAAGATGGAGGAAAGTACCTTATCAGATACCTCTGTACTCTCTAAGAACAGACTTAAGCATCCAGGCTACCTGTTTGAGAAGACCTGGCGGATGTGCCAATTAAGCTTTACTTCCTCCTTTCCCAAATCTTACCTCTAGTTCCAGATCTTCCTTTAACTATCACCTGAGGCATCTAGCTGTACATAGGTTGCCTAGCGACCGAGCACACTTTCCCCCACCCTGCAAAAAACAGCAGATAGCTTGGACAGATAGGAGCCACAGGAAAAAAAAAAGGACAGTTTTATTTTCTCCCATTTACCTAGCAACTTATAGATTCTTAACATTTTCTACCAATCATGTTTAAGATTATAGTTGAGCACATAAGAGCCCTCTTTTTGGATATTACCTGAATTTAGCCTTTAGTTAATTCATTTCCCATTGGTCACTTCCCTTTGGAGTTGCAAATGATAATTAACGGTTATTGCCCCTCTATGTGATTCTTATCACCCCTCCGTTTGACCCTGGAAGCCTGGCTTTGCACTGCCAAAGGATTACTACTTGTAAGTGTATATATACCGGGACTCCCAGGGCACGTGGAGGACAGAGAGACAGAGAACCGGGAGGAGCAAGGAGGATTTTGACCAGAGAGTACATGTGGACGAGATGGAAGATGAGAAAGAGTCAAATGGGGAAGTACTAGCTGGGTAAGAACAAGATGAAAAGGACCTAGATGAGACAGAATTAAGATAGATTATAGAGGGAACAGTAGATAAATATAGAGAAATCAGACAAAAAGAGCTAGGCACAAGAACAGAACTGAAGCTGTGTATATGTGGATGTTATGCCAGAGGAATTAAAGCAAGTGGACTATAAAGCTCGGTGTGCTGAGATTCTATTTCCCGAAAATAGTCCTTGCTGTTAGTAGTTCTCTCTCCTGAGCCCCTGGGATGTATAATATTAAGGTTGGTCCCTCTAATATTATACAAGAGTGGAGTGTGCCCAAGTTATGCTTAAAAAAAAAAAAAAAAAAAAAACTTTCCTCCCAAACTGGATGTGGCATGACCCCTGTGACCTTGGCAGAAACAGGAAGTTCACTTCACAGTTCAAGGCCAACTGGACTATATGGTTACTTCTAGGCCAGCTACATAATAAGACTGTCTTCAGAAGTAAACATTTCTTCCTTAAAAACTTATATATAAAAAAACCCTAATTATGGCTTCTGGCTGCTGTTATATATATTTAAATAAATATTTAAGCTAGGTAACACATTCACATGTATGCACAGGCGAGGAACGGGGAGATGTCATCCTTACTCCTTGGTTACCTCATTGTCTTCCGTTGAGGCAGCCGTTATTAGTGTCTAGGGAGGAAGCTCTTTTATCAGGTGATAGCCACTTAGACCTCTGGGGACAGATTCCCATTGTATCTTGTGTGTGCCATGTAAACACAGGCACGTATATCATGTTTCCTCCCTGGCCCTGTAAAACTGGCATACTATAATGTAGACTTTTCTAGGCTTTTTATCAGTTAAACTCAGGGTTTGGCAATCTACATCCCACTGGCCAAATCTAGCCTGCCTCTTGTTTGTGTAGACAGTTTTATTGGAACATGGGGTCACTGGCTTAGGTGTTATCTCTGCCTGTTTAAGAACCAAGTAGCTGCCAGAGAGACTGCAAGGTGAGCTGAGCCTAACTATAAACTTTTCTGAACGCGCTGTGTCCCACTTCCAAACTCTGTACACAGTTTCTACAGCTGGCTCATTACAGTACCTTCTCTCATTGGTAAAGCCGCAACATCATTCCCCCAGGTAGGCCCTCCTTATGAGTAAGTCAGTGCTGCTCTAAACCACACCTCACTGAATAACTGTTCGACCTCATTTGCCACATGTGGCTGTCTGTGCAGGGGGAAGTCTCAGGTGTAGAGTTACTTGATCAAAGCCTGTGTGTGATGGTCATTTTCATCGCTACTGTCAAAGTGTTCCCCATGGGAGTTGGTTAAACTTACATTCATTCTCACCTATGTTATAACCCCCCCCCTTCACCGCAGACCTCCTAAGCCGTTTGAAACAATCAAGAGCAGGGCCGGTTACTTTGCAGGCTTTTATTCTGAGGTTCGTGTCTATCCACGCATTTGAGAGCCCTCTTCTCGCTGCTAGAGGTTTGCCCTCCTGGTCCTGGTCTGAGGATCTTCTGGGGGTTGGTCTCCTCTCTGTGACTCTTGAGTGTCACTTTCACAAACAAGTTTTTGGGGAACAAAACTCTTAAGGACGAACATTGGGTGACCGTTGGCACCGTCAACATTCCATATATCAGGGTTGGAAAGCCAAGGGACCTGTAGGGTGTCCTCGTTCTGCGGCTGTGGGAGACTCACGTGCAGAGGGCTCAGAGTGTCCTCTTCCTCCATGGAGCTTCTGTTGACACAAGTAGCTTCGTGTTCAGCCAGCTTCCTGATGGGGACCACGTGGCAGGCGTTGTATTTACAGCTAGCCATCTTTTTGGCTTTCTTGGGATTCTTCTTCCTGCATGATGCCAGGTGGTACTGGAGTCTGCTGAGTGGGATTCGGTGGTGAGGGTTATAAGGACAGATTTCTATGGATTCTGGCTCCATGGGGACTTGACTGGAAGCCAGGTGTCCTGCTGCCAAAGGCTAGATGACACACCTCTCAAGGAAAAGCCTTTTTGTAAGAAAGATTGTGCTGTCTTCTGCTAGGCGTTGACTCTTGGGACTCTAGAGTGAAATTCTGACTCTTCAAGTTCCTTCAGCAACAGCTACGCAGAGAAAACCAGCAGAGAGCCACAAGAGACGTTAACTCAAGCAGATACAAGAGCCCAAAACAGTAGCTTCCAGGGAGGTGAAGTTAGCAGGTTACAGCCCATCGACTCGAAGGGCTGAGACCCTGTGTTGTCAAGGGACAGAATGGGTGGTCACAGTGGGCAGCTTATGACATCAGCAAGAGACTGGTCATTGCTTGGGGGAGTGGCTTTGAGGAAAGCGGCTATTCAAATTTGTTTATGACATCAGCATTGCCATGTGCATCTTCTGACTATTAGTATAATTCAACCCAGGATACATTGGTTTAAATCAGCTAACTTTGTGCTGTCTTTCAAAAATGTTTGTTACGTGTATTTATTTGTATGGAGTGGCATGTGGTGACACTCTTGTGGAGGTCAGAGAAGAACTTGCAGAAAGGACTTGGTTTTCTTCCACCACCTGGGTTCTGGGATCAAATTCAGGCTATCAGACTTAGCAACAAGCATCTTGACCCAGTGAGCCCCCTTGCCAGTCCTTCCTGCCTCCTTTGCTTCCTTTGTCCCGCCACTCTCTTCCTCCCCGCTCTCGAGATCAGGTTTCATGTAGTTCAGGTTGGCCTGGATCTTGATATAGAGCTGAGGATGACCTCCACCTTGTGTGCTGGGATTATAGATGTGTGCTACTGTATCCAGTTTACGTGGTGCTGGGGACCAGACCCAGGGCCTCATGCATTTGTGGCAAGCAGTCTGTGAACTGAGCTACATCCTCAGTCTTTATTTTCTGCTCTCTTTGGTTCATTTTTTTTCTTCCCCAAATTTGAAATCCTTTTTGCCTCAGCCTCCCAAGTGCTACAATTTCCGGTGTGTGCAGCACACCTTTATTTTAAGTACACAGTGCTGAAGAAATATTTCCACCTTCCTCAATTTGTACACTTTCTAATTGTTTAATTATAAGTTGAAGTATCTATGGATGATTTACTGATTTTTGTTTGTTTGTTGTTCTTAACAGGGTTTCTCTGTGTAGTTTTGGTGATTGTCCTGGATCTCACTCTGTAGCCCAGGCTGGCCTTGAACTCACAGAGATCCACCTGGCTCTGCCTCCCAAGTACTGGGATTAAAGGCGTGCGCCACCACTGCCTAGCCCAATTTGCTGATTTTCTTTAAAAAATAGATTTTTATTTTGTGTGTGTTTTTCCTGCATGTGTGTAAGTGCAACTGCATGTGTGCCGGTGCTGGTGGAGACCTGAAGAGTTCTCTGGATCTTCTGGAACTGGAGTTATAGACAGTTGCAAGCCACCATATCGGGGCCTGGGTCATCCACAAGAGCACCAAGTGCCCTTAGAACCACTGAAACATCTCTCTAATCCTTGATTTATCCAACTTTAAAGTTAGTATTTTACCCTTTCTGGAGCGGGTAAAGTTTTTCTTTGGCCTTTCTCTCTCCCTCCATTCTTCCCTCCCTCCCTCTCTCCTTCCCTTCCTCCCTTTTAGTGCTGGAGACTGAAACCAAGGTTTTAACACTTGCTAGGCAAGCCCTACCACTGAGCAAAATCCTCAACCTCTTCTCCGTATTTGAAACCTGGTTTTATTATTATTATTTATTTTTTATGAAACAGAGTTAGGGTTTTATAAAGATGTTTTGGAGGGCTAGAGAGAGTAGTCAGTGGTTAAGAGCGCTTGCTGTTCTTAGAGCATACCCGGAGGAGAGTGCTGGCTCAGGTTCCAGCATACCCTTGAGAGCTAGCAAGCATCTGTAATTCCAATTCTGGGGGATCTGATGCCCTCTTCTGGCCTCTGTGGACTCCTGCATGCATGTGTGCTTCTTAAAGAGTCAGAGAAACAGACACACCAAGGATGGGAATGTGCTTCGGAAGGGAGAGTTGCTTAACCCTGATTCCGCCGCTTCCTTGGGGTTTGCTGCTGTTTGCCATTCCCATCTTTGAGGTTTCGGTCCCTTTCTCCTCATCTGTGTCTCTCTGATATTCTGGCTCACCTTGCAGCTTACACCCGCCTGGGGAATCACTGTCGCGGTTCAAGTTCATCTTCCTGACCTCCTTTTGACAGATGGTTCTCTCTGTTTGCCCAACAACACCCTTGTTTCACCATTTTTCCCCCTTATAATGAGTGTCTGTGTGAGTGTCTGCCGAATGTGTGTGGGAAGAAGGTGTTAGAGGTGAGCTCCTGATGTGGGTGCTGGAACTGAACCCAGGTTCTTTGGAAGAGCAGCAAGTACTCTTAACTGCTGAACCAGTTCTCTAGCCCCACCTTTATTATTTTTTAAAAAGACTGATTTGATTTTTTTTATGTGTGTGAGTGTTTTGCTTTCCTTGCATTATGTAAGTGCACCAAGTATGTACCTGGTGCTCTCAGAGGTCAGAGAGGGTGCTGGATCTCTCAGGACTGGAGTTACAGACAGTCGTGATCCTCCATGTGGGTTCTGGGAATTGAACCTGGGTCCTCTCTAAGAGCAACAAACGCTCTGAACCACTGAGCTAACTTTCCAGCAACCTCCTCCCCCTTATTCTTGAACAGTGTTTTCACCGACTGTAGCATGTTCCTCTTCACTTGAGCTGAGTCCAGTTGTTTTTATCATGCTACTCACAGAGCTGAGAGTTCAGATCAGATACTCATGCCTCCGTGTGTGTGTGTGTGTGTGTGTGTGTGTGTGTGTGTGTGTGTGTACTCATGTGTGCATGCACAAACGTGGAGGCTAGATAACTATCTCAGGTATCATCTTCAGAAATGTTGCCCATCTCCTTTGAGAAAGGGTCTTTTGCTTCCCCGATCTCACCAGGTAAGCCAGAGTGGCTGGTCAGCAGGTCTCCACCTCCCAGCTCTGGGATTATACGCAGGCACCACTGTGTCCTCTGGCATTTTCACTTGGGTTCTGGGGACTGAGCCCTCGCGCTTGTGAGGCCAGAACTTTACTGATGAGCTGTCTCTAAGCCCCTTCCTAACTTCTTTAGAAGGTAACCTAATTCCTTTTCTATGTCTTTCATTGTTGTTTTTTCCAGTCTAATATTTATTGAGATGAGGTATTTCTCTTTCTTTTATTTATTTTTGTATACGTGCTTCTGAGACTTGAACCCATGTCCATGCATAGGCTAGGCAAACACTCTGCCATGGATTTATGTCCTCAATTTTTTTTCATTGTTGAATATGAGACACAGTTTTACTAAATTATCTAGGCTGGCCTTGAACTCACTCTGAACCCTAGGCAGGCCTTGAACTTGCTCCTGGCTCAGCCTCCAGTGTAACTAGGGTTAGCAGGCCCGGCTTGGTGGGGATTTCTCTCTTTTATTCTTTCTCTATTGTTGGAATACATGAATGGTCCATGGCTGAAGCCGTGTGAGGAGATTTCTGAGGACTTGTGAGAAAATTCCAGGTAAACAAGAGTCTTGTAACCTCTGTCCCTCCATAACATGGGCTGTTCTTGGAATGTGCTTTCGTGCCCTGCCGGGTGTAAAACGCAGGTGGGTTATTTTAGATTACCCATCATTTTACCCATTCCTCAGAACGATGTTTCCAAGCATGAGTTGATTATACACAGCTTGAACTAATGTGACCTTGCCCTCGTGACTGTATACAGCCTGAATTCGTGTGACCTTTGCTCATATGACCTTGCTTAACTCTCAAGAATACTCTCAGAGTATAAATTGTCTGATTCTCTGAATAAAGTTGGTTATTGCATGAAACTTCGGTCTGCCTCATTTTTAGGCCTTGCTCCCCCAGGTTCACAATGCCAACTAGAGCGGTAACACTATATTTATTTACTCGGCCCCTTGAATCTGTGTGTGACTGTCTTGTGTTGGTTTCGGAAAACATCCCGCCACTCCTCCAATGCTGCTTCTGCCTCCTTCTCTCTCCTCTCTCCTTCCCGAGGACCCTGGTGCTGTACTCACTGAGTGCCCAGCATCTCATACCCTCTTCTACATGTGTCCTGTGCGATCAACTATCATTTCTTCAGATCTGTGCTTTAGCTCACTGTTTCTTCTCTAGTGACAGATCTGTTGCCAGATACCCCTGCTGTATCTTTTATGAGAGTGTGTTGTATATGCATGTGCATGTTTGTGTGTTGCTTGTGTGAACAGAGGCTACAGGATGACATTGGGTGCCTTCTTCAGTCACTCTCCACCTTGTTTTTTAAGTGAGACAGGGTCTCTCACTGAACCTGGTACTCTCTGGGTTTTTTAACCTTTTAAAAATTTCATATGTATGGGTGTACTGCCTGCATGTATGTCTATATACAATGTGCATGCAGTGCCCACAGAGCTAGATGAGAGCTTTAGATACCTAGGATTGGAGTTGCAGATGGTTGTTAGCCACTGTGTGGGTGCTAGGAATTGAACCAAGGTCCCCTGGAAGAGCAACCAGTGCTCTTAACCACTGACAATGCTCCTCACTCTACCATAGGCTCGGGTATTTGAACTTTTGGTTCCCATTGGTGACACTGGGGAGTGTACTGGCTGGTTTTATATCAACTTGACACAAGCTAGAGGCACGAGAGAGGAAAGAGTGTCAGTTGAGGAAATGCCGCCATGAGATCCATCTGCAAGGCATTTTCTCAATTAGTGATCAATGGGGGAGGGCCCAGCCCATTGTGGGCGGTGCTATCCCTGAGCTGCTGGTTCTGGGTTCTATAAGAAAGCAGGCTGAGCAAGCCTTGAGAAGCAAGTCAGTAAGCAGCTCTCCTCCATGGCCTCTGCATCAGCTCCTGCCTCCAGGATCCTGCCCTGTTTGAGTTCCTGCCGTGACTTCCTTCAATGATGAACAGTGCTGTGGAAGATGAGAAAACCCTTCCCTCCCCAACTTGCTTTTTGGTCAAGGTGCTTCACTGACCTAATCAAGACAGGGTGTGTGGTTATTTAAACAAGAATGTTCCCCTATAAGAGCAGATGTTTGAATGGAGTATTACTCAGCAGTAAAAAACAATGACATCATGAAGTTTGCAGGCAAATGGGTGGAACTAGAAAAATCATCCTGAGTGAGGTAACCTAGACCCAGAAAGACAAACACAGTATGTATCACTCGTAAGTGGATACTAGATGTAAGGCAAAGGATAACCAGGCTACAATCCACAGCCCTAGAGAAACTAGGTAACAAGGAGAACCCTAAGAGGGACACATGGATTGCCCTGGGAAGGGAAAACGATCTCCTGGGTAAACTAGGGACGGGGGGTGGGGGTGGGGGGGGGGGGAGAGCAGAGGGGAGGGCATGGGGAATGGGAGTTGGTCGAGTTGGGGGAGGGACAAAGAGGAGAGAAACAAAAGCAGAATCTTGATAGAGGGGGCCATTATGGAGTTACCTGGTGCCAGGGAAACTCCCAGGAGTCCACAAGGATGATCCCAGCTATGACTCTTAGCAATAGTGGAGATGCCTGAACTGGCCTTCTCTTATAATCAGACTGGTGACTACCCTAATTGTCATCATAGAATCTTCATCCAGTAACAAGATCATGAAACCCACAGAGACAGCTGACCCGAGCTCGTGGGAGCTCATGGACTCTAGACCAACAGCTAGAGAGCCTGCCTGGGACTGACCTAGGCCCTCTTCATGTGGGTGACAGTTGTGTAGCTTGGTCTGTTTGTGGGGCCCCTAGCAATGGGACCAGGACCTGTCTGTGGTGCATGAACTGGCTTTTTGGAGCCTAGTCCCTATGGTGGGATGCCTTGCTCAGCCTTGATGCAGTGGGGAGAAGCTTAGTCCTGCCTCAACTTGATTTGCCTTGCTTTTGTTGACTCCCATGGGAGGGCTGCCCCTTTCTGAGGAGTGGATGGAGGGGAGGGTAGAAAAGAGGTGGAGGAGGGAACAGGAGGAGAGGAGGGAGGGGAAACTGTGGTTGGTATGCAAAATAAATAAAAAAAACTTAATAATTAAAAAAAATCAGATGTTTGAATACTTGGTTCCCAGTTGGTGGTATTGTTTGGGTAGGTTTAGAAGGTGTGGCCTTGCTTCTGGTCATGGCAGGTTCTGTTTTTTTTTTAATGTATTTTTTATGTGTATGAGTGCTCCATCTGCATATATGCCTGCATGTCAGAAGAGGGCATCAGATCCCATTATAGATGATTGTAAGCCACCGTGTGGGTGCTGGGAATTGAACTCAGGACCTCTGGAAGAGCAGCCAGCGCTCTTAACTGCTGAGCCATCTCTCCAGCCTTGGCCATGGTGTTTTATCACTGCAACACAAAAGTAGTTAATACACATCTGTCTCCTCCACCCCAGCACTTACATTATAGGAGCCAACACCCAGCTCTTTCTGTGGGTGCTGGGGCCCGAATGCAGGTCATCAGGCTTGTGATCATCCACTGAGCTGTCTCCCCAGCCCCCATTGCTTCATAATTTGGATGTTTAGAGTTTATGCTTCAAGGGTTCTGGTTGTTTTTCAAATCTGCCACACTGCCTTGAATAGTTTCTTGCTCTATGCAGACAGATATGTTGAGGTTTGCCATTTCAGTTTTTAAAGCTTGATAAGCTGAGTTGATTAAAAACTGTGTTTGAAGCCTGCATGGACCTGTTTTTGCAACTTCATTTTGGTTCGAGGGAAAGAGGGTCCTATTATGTAGCTCAAGCTAGCCTTGAACTGGCAATTCTCTTGCCTCAGCCTCCTAAGCACTGGGATTATAGATGTGTGCTACCACTCCGAGCTAACTAGCTTTATTTGGTAGCTTAGCATTCATCATTTTGGAAAATTCCTTGTAGGGAAAATTCTGTTGTTCTAAAGTGAGATAAATGTGTTCCTCTGAGGAAGCTTGCCATGTAGAGATCGAGAGCCAGGGACCACCTCCTCCCAAGTCACAGCATCCTTAGCTGAGTACCCTTCTGTGCCTTGTAGGTACTGGCATAGGGGCTGACCTACAAACATGGTCTCGGCCTTGCCTTCCTTTATCTTGTTGCTCTGCTGCTACCCTGGGAAGACTTTCAAAGTCTCCTTGGATGGAAAGAAGGGTTCAGATGCATCCCTACATCCATGAAGCTGGAGCTCTTGGTACCCCAGATAAACATGGGAAACATTCCTCACACTGGGGGATCCTTGTTACTGTTCCTCTTGCCCCACACAGGACTGAACCAAAGTGTGGTGGTATTGTGTTCCCCGAAATATTGTGCATGCTAATAAACTTATCTGGGGTCACAGAACAGAACAACCACAATATTAAACATAGAGGATAGGCAGTGGTAGCACACGCCTTTAATCCTACCATTCCAGAGGCAGAGATCCGTCTGGATCTCTGTGTGTTCAAGGATATAGCCAAGCATGGTGACTCACGCCTTTAATCCCAAGAAGTGAGCCTTTAATCCCAGGGAGTGATGGCAGAAAGCAGAAAGATATATAAGGCGTGAAGACCAGAAACTAGAAGCTTTTGGCTGGTTAAGCTTTTAGGCTTTTGAGCAACAGTTCAGCTGAGATCCATTCTGGATGAGGACTCAGAGGCTTCCAGTCTGAGGAAACAGGATCAGCTAAGGAATTAGCAAGATGAGGTGGCTGTGGCTTGTTCTGCTACTCTGACCTTCCAGGATTCACCCCAATACCTGGCTTCAGGTTTGTTTTTATTAAGAAAACCTTTTAAGAATCATGTTACACCAAAGTCCAAATACACATAATTATAAGTGGTTTTTTGTGTATTGAGGTTTTTGTTGTTGTTTTGTTTTGTTTTGTTTTGAGGCAGTGCTTTAGGTATCTCAGACTGCACAATGTAACTAAGAATGGTCTTGAAGTTCTAATTCTCCTGCCTTCTGCTCCCAAGTGCTGGGATGATGATGATGATGATGATGATGATGTTATTGTGTGTGAGACCACGCCCAACTTATGCAGTACTGGGGATGGAGCCCAGGGTCTCATGCTTGCTAGGCAAGTGCTCTACCACTAAGCTACTTCCTAGTCCCTGTAAGGGGTTTTGATCCTCTGACATTCTGCTTACCTCTCTGCTTTTAGGTTGGCACCTAAAAAGGAGCCTTGAGGCTGGAGACACGGCTCGGTGGTTAAGACACTTACTACTCTTGCAGAGAATGCAAGTTTGGTTCCCAGTACTCATACCAGGCAGCTCACAACTGCCTGTAATTCCAGTTTCAGGAGATCCGATGCCTTCTTCTGGCCTCAACAAAGGCAGCACCCTCACATAAGCCTTGAACTTCTTACAGGGTCTGAGTGTGAGTAGAAAGACCATATTTTTGAGTGGTCATATTCCAAACCATAGATAAGTACAGAAGTAAATTACAGTCACTCTATGTTAATGCATACATATAACACAATTCTACATAATAACTATGGGAGCTTTACTTTATAGGCTTGATCTTATTTTAGACCAAATCTCTGCTTGTCATTTTTTTCCAAAAGTGGAGCAGGGCGTGACTATCTTCTAGGATCTGTATTTCCAGGTCAGGAGTCAACAAACTATGACCTGTGGCCAGGGTCCAGATCTGCTCTTGTAAATAAAGTATGAAATCTTGATACCTCATCATTCCTACTTGTTTATATATTGTCTACTGATTGCTGTGACTTTGAGTAGTTTTAACAGTCCAGATGTTTGCCAGCTGGCCCATTATAGAGCTTGCCACCCCAGTTCTTGCTGAATTTTGTAATCACTATATGAGTTCTTTCCCAATACCTTATCAATATCAGAAAGCAGACTAATTGCTCAGTTTTATTTTATTTTATTTTTGATTTTTCGAGAAAGGGTTTCTCTGTGTAGCCTTGGCTGTCCTGGAACTTACTTTGTAGACCAGGCTGGTCTGGAACTCACAGAGATCCACCTGCCTCTGCCTCCTGAATGCTGGGGTTAAAAGCATGTGCCACCACAACCCAGCAATTGATCAGGTTTAAATCCTCCTGGACACTAACTTTTGTGACTTGGGCAGGGGGCATGTGTGCATGTGTGTACATGATGTATTCATAGTACCTTGAATTTTCTAATCTGTCATTGATTTTTCTTCAGTAAATTTAGTAGTTTTCTTTATGTTGGACTTTGTGATGATTAATATCGTCAACTTGACAGTATCTAGAATCGTATAGGAGCCTACCTACATATGGGCTGCACTGCCCCATGGGCTGGCATCACAGAGTGAATAAAAAGGAGACGCAATCTGTGCAATAGCACTCATCTCTCTCTGATTCCTGACTGCAGATATAATGTGACCAGTGACACCCACCTGTCATGCGTCCTTCCCCATGATGGACTGTGACCCAAAATGAACTTCCTTCTTTACGTTGCTTTACCGGGCACTTTTCTTACAGCATGAGACAAGTAACCGATATTTAAATTTCATATCCTTCTTTATGGGCCATTTTAAGTGATATTTACCCGTCTTTCCACACCTTGGTCCTGGCGCTCAGCTCCTACAGGGTCTTGACATCACTGGCTGTGGCTCCACTGTTAGAGCTGACGTGCAGTTGAGCATGGTGACCTGTCTTGGCCTCTTATGGGTGGAGGGCACAGCAACATGACCTCTGCTGGCCTTGTAGAAAGACACGGGAGTGGAAACCCAGGCTTTGACACAGGCATCCAGAGAAGGTAGCTTTCGAAGCTGTACCCCTTCATTGTCCTTATGGGTACCACCAGGACAGGCAGGGCCAGGCTGTGGTAAGTTCAGGGGCTTACAGTAGTAGGTAAAGCACCGTGCCATGTAGTAGAAAAGCACCATGTCCTGCTGCAGCAGGTGCATGGGATAGGGCTTCTAGGGGGATCTGCTTGTGGCTATCAAGAGGGCCTTAGCTAATGGAGCCTCTGGAGCCGTTCGTGCTTCCTTCTACAAAGAGAAGGGGCACGTGGTGAACCATGCACTAGCTCGTTTGTGTGTGTGTGCATGTGTGTGTGTGTGCATTGTGCTTTATATGTGTGTGATGTGTGCATGTGTATGTGAGCAGGTACAGAGGCTCAAGGAGGCATTGGGGGTTTGCCCTGCAATGCTCTGCCATATTCCTCCAAGACAGATCTCTCACTGAACCCAGAGCTAGGCTGGTACCCAGCCTGCCCCGGAGATCCTCCCGTCTCTGTCCCCCACAGTGCTGGAGTTATGGTTTTGTGTATGGTCACGCTTGGCTTTCTACATGGGTGCTGGGGATTCGATAACTCAGGTCCTCATGCTTGAGCAGCAAGTGTTCTTACCCACTGAGCCATCTTCCTAGCCCCTTGCCCTGGCTTTTTAAGTTGCCAGCAGGAAATGATAAATAGCACTCCCACTGACCTTTCATTGTTCAAAGTATGCTAACTTCAAGGGTCTAGGAGATATGACACGTGCAGGTACCAAGCCCAGAAGGAGAACAGAACTTTGTCCACAGTCCCGAGGACTTTCCCAGTCTCGTTGCCCCAGTATGTATTTTTTCTCCAAACATGGAACATACTCTCACCTCTGCGAGGGAGAAAACCCAGGTCCTGGCTCAGAGTGTCAGAGTGCGGGGCTTCCCCCTTCCCCCCCCCCCCCCCCAGACAGGGTTTCTCTGTGTAGCTTTGCGCCTTTCCTGGATCTTGCTCTGTATACCAGGCTGGCCTCAAAGTCACAGAGATCCGCCTGGCTCTGCCTCCCGAGTGCTGGGATTAAAGGCGTGCGCCACCACCGCCCGGCATGTGGGGCTTCTTGAGGTTGGGCAGGACCATGCCTCAGGTGGAGTTCTAGCATTCCCTATGTGCAGGAAAGTAAGGAAACACTCTACAGAAAGTTCTGGTTTGCTCTGCTCAGAATGTGTCTTTGGTAAAGTGTGACGTGTTACCATTTTTGTGACAGATGCCCTTTCCATGGAGCCTGCGGCCCAGTTCGGGAGGAGCCTGGCACTAGCCCTGCAGGGAATCAGCAGCTGGCTGCATTGGCTCTTGCTCCACACAACCCAGAAGGTGCCTTTTCATGATGGGGACCCAGGCTGCAGTTTTCAGACCCCTGAAAGGCCACATGTGGAGACAACAATGGCAGCATTTCATCCACCCTGGAAACCACATCACAGGATGCAGGCTCGGAGGGTGTTTAATGGCCAAACACGCATTAGCACAGCAGGCAGATGTTAAGTCCATTAGTGACAAAGGGAGATCAGAGTGCTTGTGCTTCTGAAAGACGTCTTGAGTGGTCCTCCAGCCTGCAGCCTGCTCCCAGCCTCTTCTCTGAGCCTGGGACCTGAGAGGTCGCTCACCATGGTAACCTGAGCAGAAAGAAGGATGTACACACACCTGTCTGGATAGTGCTTCTCAGGCCTGTCCACATAGATAGGATCCATAATGCAAATGAGATCTGCTCTGCTCTCTGACCTGCATCTCCTTCCAAGAGATGCTACAGACAGTTGGTAACTTAGGCACGGAGAGGGGAAGGCTACAGCCTGTGCAGAAACAGCTTTCCAGAACTGAAAACCTGTGCATCGGGAAGGGGTCGGTGAAGGCACACCATTTACATAGCCACGAAGAACTTGTCATCCTGTGATGGGCTTTACGGTTGCCCATACTCCTACCCATAACACCCTGACAGCCCGCACCATCCCCCACCCCCACTCTGTAAGTAACATTAGTAAACTCTTTGGTTCCCCCTGGGGAACTGAACTTTGGTTTGTCATTGCAACCTTAGGAGGAATCAGGTAGATGTTGCCTAGGCCCCACCCAGGGTGAAGATTCTGTACACATCCCTTTTTCTAACTATCGGCTCAGTCACATAGCAGACTTCCTATAACTTTCCAGCTCTCATAGTTCTGAGACAAGCAGGCACCAGCTGTCAGTCAGGGGAGAGTGCCTCCTGCTCACCTGTGGGTCTCTGATGACCGTTAAGTACACCTCATAACGACAGTGGACTATAATGATTTATTTCTCACACTCCCAATTTATTTGATTTTTGATTATGTGTATGTGTGGGTGTCTGTGCCTGTGTGAGTACGGATGCCCCTGGAGGTGCAGGAGAGAGCCTGGGGTCCTTTGGAGTTCTATGCCGTTGTGAGCCACCAGCCACGGGTGCTGGGAACCACTGGGTCCTCTGCAAGAGCAGCATGTGCTCCTGACTCCCACTGTGTGCCGTCTCTGCACCCCCACTATTCATTCATCAAAACCCCGCTCTGTGCCTGGCACTAAACCACCTTGGCTTTTCTCGTGCTGTATGTGTGTATGTGAGCTGTATTCTCCCTCCCTCCTCTGCTCCCTACTCCTCCTCCCCCTCTCCCCCCTCTCTGAACTGCTCCTTTAATTGGGGTCCCACTAACCTGGGGCCCTCACAACTGATTACAAGGAGCTACATGTGAGGCTGGTCCACTTCGATTCTTACGTGTTCTACCCATGGATTTCACCTTTGTTTCTCTCCTCGGGTTTATCTCATTGCTTGTTTTCTCTCTCGGCTTAGATACTTCGTTTGTTTCCATTCTTCCTTGTCTAATGACAAACCACACTGAGCGAGGGGAGCAAGTGTTTTGGTTACATTCCCCAACTTTCTCTCCCTGGAGTTTCAGCGTCTATTATGTTCTGAATCGCCTATAATTGCCATTTGTTTCCGTTATTTGATGTGAGTGATTAGGAAATAAATTTCCAAGTGATTGTTCCCTTTGTTTACCTTTTTGGTTGACATTTCTGCCTTTATTGCGTTGTAGATAATGTGGCCGGGCAAGCAATGCCTTCTGGGTGATCATGAGGTGCTTTTGTGACCCAGAACCTTATCAGTGTTCGTCACTTTGAACCCAGGAAGCCAGTTTGCAGCATGGGAATATCTATGTTTTAATCTTCAGAGTTGCTTTAAATTATTTATTTGTTTAGTGTGTGGGCACACGTGAAGTCTGTCTTCTCCCTTTCCACCATGTGGGTCCTGGAGATTGAAGTCAGGTTGTTAGGCCTGGTGCCAGGAACGATGAGCCGTCTCGTGGGCTGGTTCTTAGATGTTCATAGTGTTGACTGCGTTTTTAGTTTTGTCCCCCCATCCCCACCCTCTTCTCCGTTTCTCCCTCCTCCATTATGGCAAATACAATTGGTCCTTTCCCATGTACTGTGGGAACTCAGGTTGCTCTTTTTTGTTATTGTTTCTGCGGTGATGGAGCTCAAACTGAGGCCACTGTGCTCACTGGGGGAGTGCCCTACAGCTGAACCGCACACCCTCAAGGTTCTCTTTTACAGCAAATTCTTTTCGTACATACGTTTAATCAAGGTGGCACAGAAATGAGAGGGGCGAGAAGATGGTGGTACTCAGAGATCTGAAATGTGGAAAACGCTGATTATGCTCTGTTCGTGAAGAAAAAGTCATCCAGCGTCAAAGACTAAAGCAAGGTGGTCTGGGCACCCTCGCAGACAGGGACATCACTAGCCGGTAGTCGGTGCATGAGGCTGGCCTCAATTTGGGAAGCCCGCTGCTGCTATGCAGCGATGCACCACGAGAGGGCAGCACCTCCCTGGCCTCCGTTGTCAGGTGGCCTCTGTTGTTGGGCTGGAGATCAGCCCGATGGGGAGGAATTCATTCAGTGGGGGAGATGTTTAAGGATCCTCTGACTGAGGTCTGGGACATACCTCCCCTCAAGATTACCTGGGCATTTGGCAGTTTGTAGAGTGGTTTTGTGGGTGGGGGGTGGGGGGGCAGGGGCTGAATTCAGTGTTTTGGAAGGTGTGAGTGGGCAGCTTGGGGATCTGGACAGCAAAGTCTTGACCGTTTGGAAAATGGTGCTCCAGGGGGGAGGGGAGAGGAAGGGAGCTGAATCCCCAGGGCCCGAGTTGGTCAGTGGTCCCTGTGTGTATGTGGCAAACAGTTAAGTGTGATGAACAGCTGGAGGTTCGTCTTATATTGTGGCCACTTTGTTTTTGGCTAAGTACCAGAGGTTTTTGTTTTAAAGCATTTTCTTATCCTTACATTTCATTTAAAGCAATTCCTTCTCATGTGTGTGGGAGGGGATGTGTAGGCGTCTATATATATGTGTTTGTGTGGGTGTGGGCACGTGAGTGAGGAGGCCAGAGGCTGAGGTCAGATGTCTTCTATCCCTTCCCACCTTATCTTTTAAGACAGGATCTAACTGAACCTAGGCTCACCAGTTTGGCTAGGCTGGATGGCCAGTGAGCTATAAGGGTCCTCCAGTCTCTGTCCCTGAAATGTCAGAGACAGACATTCATCACCACGCTTGGCTTTTTATGTGGGTGGTCATGTTTGCCTGGCGAGCACTTTATTGACTGAGTCATCTCCAGAACCCCACTAACCCCCTCTGTGTCCTTTCCAGCTGTGGCGGACAAGATGCAGCATCCCTGACCTTCTCATGCCCATATTTTTGTGTGTCTCGGAGCCATAGAATAGCAAAGATTCATTTAATATGAAATTACAATTTACAGCAGCTGCCTTGAAGGGTGCTACTTGCTAAGGAGCTGTGTGGCTCAAAGTCCTCCCTTAGGTAGTTACGCTCGGACTGAGAGCCACTAGGCAGGCACTCAGAGTGTTTTAGGCACGAAAATCCCATGTGCAAAGGCCCTGAGATAGGAGTGAGCTTATTCTGTGCAGGAAGGTGCAAGTAGGAAGCGTGACTGGAGTGGGAGAAAGTGGACAGTGGCTGGGGCTGGGTGGCAGGTCGGGGCTGGGACCCTTCAGAATAGCAAACTGGGGCAAAATGTCTGTATTGTAAAGAGGATTTGGAGTCATGGTGCACTGGAAGCATCATGGTGATCAGCCCACAGAGTGGAAGAGTGAATGGGATGTGGCAGAGTTGAGGGGGGTGCATCTAGGTAGAGGCACAGCTGGTTAAAGACCGAACCTGGGGATACACTGGGCAGGTGCAGGACCAGCTGAGAGGCGTCCTCTAAGCAGGGTGAAAGCTACCGTTTGGTGGCCATCTCTCGCTGGAAACAGAGTGCAACTGGAGAACATATTGTTCTCTTTAACTAGGCCACGATGACTAATTATTAGACTCACTTCAAAAGGTTACCCTGCACATACATGCGATTAGATGGAGAAGAGAGTTGAACCCCAATTCATTCCGAAACCCCAGCAGATAGAACTTGTGTGTGGTTTCTGAGCGCAATGACTGTGAACATTCTCTTTAACTCAGCTGTGGCCACAGGCGTGACACAAAAACAGAGCTCTGCATCCGCTCCCTGGAGCATCTGGGGCAGCTCGTGGCAGAGCTGTGAGATCTTTTCCCAACTGTACAGGTGTATGATTGGGAGCCCGTGCTGGGGAGGTAGAGTACCAGACCTGGACCTGGGGAGCTGTTGCTAGGTGTGGCTTTGTCCCATAGCAACCACATCCCATCTGGACCAGGCCATCTAATCTCTCCAGTTTTGTTGCTCAGTGACATTCATGAAGGGTGGGACATCTGGGTGGCACCTTCAGCTTTCTGGGCTTTCATTTTCTTTTGGTCACTTTAGTGTTCTCTCATCCATGCACCATCCCTTCCTCGGAAATCTAGTGACTTTAATTCCTGTAGTCCAGACCCCACTGAGAACAAACTTCTTGCTTCTTTCCCCGGTGGTCTGATCTGGTGATGTGTGAGGCCACCGTGGTCCAGTCTGGGGGATGTCGGCCCCCAGTGGTCCCAGATAGGAATGTGCAAGCAACCGAGATCTAACCCGGGGATGCAGCTGGTCTGATGCCCTATAGTCACAAGGCATCCTGGAGGCCCCCGAGCCCCTCAGCTTTGCTTCCTCTTCATGGGACTGGCAAAGGAATGTTCATGAAGTTAGTGTCAGGGCCCAAGATGGACTGGGGCTTTCTAAGGATCAAGCGCAGTGTTAGACACTTGGCCAACCGTGGCCACATTTCTTCCTCCCCTGGCGGTGTGAAGTTGACAGTCATTCCCACCGGAGGAACAGAAAGGCTCAGGCACTTTCCCAAGGCCACACAGTAAGCAGGGTGGAGATGGCACCACTGCTCAAGCCTGCCTACTCCTGCCCTGCTCCCTAGCCTTGCAAACGAACTCTACCTTCTCGGTTAATGTTCACAACAGTAGCAAGGCAGACAGCAGACACCAAGGTCTAGAGGCCTCTTTCAGAAGCGTTATAAAGTCATTTATTTATGTGCATGTACCTGTGAACACATGTATGTCATGGCACACGTGGGCAGGCCAGAGGGCAATGTTCGAGAGTCTGTCCTCTCCTGCCGTGTAGATCCTAGGGATTGAACTTAGGTCGTTAGGCTTGGCGGCCGTTGCCTTTACTCACTGAGTCATTTTGCCGGCTTGTCAAAGGCTCCTTCACAAAACAGAATGGAGACTTGGTACCCTCCCTTGGCCCTTCGGCCTCGTTTGGAAGGCAGGAGGTCTCCCTGCCCACATGGGTACATTAACTTTCCACACGCCTCTTCCTGTGGCCAGGCTCAATGGTGAGATACTTCCTGTCCTCACGTGGAGTGGGGAGCTCCCGATACAGGGCTCTGGCCATGTGCAGCACGTTGCTGTGGTAATGTTGGAAGCCCCTAATTGCTGGAGCACTGGCCTTAGACTTGAGCCAGGCTAGAGCCAGGCGTACTGGTGTGTTGGAAGACATTGCTGGCTGGTCAGAGCAAAGAGGACCCCCACACTGGTGCCTATTTTGAGCTGCCTGAAGATGCTGCCTGCCAGCCATCTGACGCTGCAGAGCTAAGCGGTGGCATCTGGACAGGACAGCAGGAGGGGCAGTTACCACATCAGAGGTTACATTTTCCGGCTACTGATTATCCCCAAGATGAGAACAGGCTGAAATTGAACATGAACCACTGTTCATCACCATTGGTGATGCACTTAAGACCATTATTGCATCATTTCACTGAACATGAAAGGCTCAGCGTAAGTAAAAGATTCTTGCTCCCAAGCAGATCCCTCTAGGAGTGTGAAGATCTCCAGACAAGCAAATACAATTTTGCAGATTATTTTCTAAACCTGACCATTTTCCACCACTTTCTCACCACAGGAGAGTATAGTCCCAGCTCAGGATGGAAGCCCTCAAGGGGCTTTTACTGTGTGTGTGTGTGTGTGTGTGTGTGTGTGTGTGTGTGTG
>CABHPH010163175.1:21238-47650 GCA_902168325.1 Peromyscus nudipes
CCCCTGGAGATGAGCTTACAGGTGGTTGTGAGCTGCAGACCTGGGCACTAGGGACTGAACTCGGGTCCTCTGCAAGTGATGCACTCTTACCCGTGAGCCATCTCTCCATCCCTTTCACCTTATTGTTTAACTCAGGGTTTCTCTCTGAACCTGGAGCTTTCTGATTTGGCTAGACTGACTGGCCAGTGAGCATCAAGGATACTCCCATCTCTACCTTCCCAGTGCTAGGGTCACAGTCACATGCTGCTGTGTCCAACTTTTTCTTCCTTCCCCCCTCCATCCTTCCCTCCTCCTCCCCCCTTCTTAAAATGTGTATTGGTGTTTTGTCTGCATGCACGGCTGTGCACACTGTGTGCGCAATGCCTGCAAAGGCCAGAAGAAGGCATCAGATCTCCTGGAACTGGATAATGGTGAGCACCTGACATGGGCGATGGGACTTGAACCTAGGTCTTCTGGAAGAGTAGTCAGTGCTCTTAACTGCTGAGGCTTCTCTCCAGCCCTGTGTCCGGCTTTGTATGTGAGTGTTGGTGATCATTTTCTACTTTCAAAACTCACAAAGGTTCTCTCCTCCAGCCCCAGCCCCATGGTGTGTGGACTTTCTTTTAGATTTTGTGCTGAGTCCTTTGGGCCCCTCCTTCCACACCCGGACTTTGGCTACCACTCATCAGTTTTTTAGTACCCGGAGTTTTGCCTCTTCTGGAAAACCACATCTTTCACAGGGAAGATTGCTCTTGTAAGTTTGACTTTTGCATTTGAGATGCATTCACATTGCATGCCCTGGTTTCATGCCTGTTGGTGGTGGAGCCCATAGTATAGATGTGCTATGGTTAGCAGGTGGAGTCCCCCGGGTAAAGGTTATTGCCCAGTCTGAGGTGAGAATAAGCTGCTATAACAGTTGCATTCAGAGTCTTGTGTGGGCATGAGTTTTCTTTCCTCCTGAGTGGGTATTCAGGGGTGGGGCTGCAAGCTGGTGGGGTGGATGGTCAATTTTTCTAAGAAGCTGCCAAGCCGCTTTCCTAGCAGCTGTAACAGCCTGCATCCCCAGCAATGCACAGATGAGCACTCCAGAAGCTCCGCGTCCCTGTCAGCACCTGCCTCAGCGACTCAGGAGGCTGAGGCAGGAAGCACTCTCACACATTCAAGGGCACCTTGAGCCTTATAGCAAGACCTTGTCTCGAAAAATCATTCTAATAAATAAGTGAGTATTCAGCATGGCTTTTATTTGAGTTTCTTTGAGAATCATATTTTTTAAACATTTATTTAACTTGTTTTTGTTTTGTGTGGCTGTGTGTGGACACATGTCATGGTATGTGTGTAGCGATCAGAAGACAACTTGTGAGATTCAGTTTTCTCTTTCCATCATGTGGGTTCCAGGGATCAAACTCGGGTCATCAGGCTTGGCAGCAAGTGCCTTTATCTGCTGAGCAATCTTTTTTTATTTTTAAAGATTCATTGTATTTTTATTTTATGTGCATTGGTGTTTTGCCTACATGTATGTCTGTGTGAAGGTGCCAGATTCCCTGGAACAGGAGTTACAGACAGTTGTGAGCTGCCATGTGGGTGCTGGGAATTGAACCCAGGTCTTCTGGAAGAGCAGCCAGTGCTCTTAACCGCTGAGCCATCTCTCCAGCCCCTGCTGAGCAACCTTACCAGCCCAGAAAAACATAGGAGCTTTAATTTTAGACTTTTGAGACAGGTTTGGCTATGTAGCCCAGGCTAGCCTCACGAGTCCTCTGCCTCGGCTTCCTTCCGTTCTTTTCTTGTTGCTGTGATAAAATACTCTGACAATTAAGGGAGAAAGGTTAATTCTGGCTCACACTTCAAAGTTCAAGTCCATCATGGCAATCACATCCACACCAGGAAGCAGAGAATGGAGCAAAGCATTCATGTTGCTCAGCTTCCTATCCCCGTTGCCATAGTCCAGGGTCCAAGCCAGGGAAAGGTGCTGCCCACAGTGGGCTAGTCTCCCCACCCAAATAAACACAAACAAAATAGTTCTGCATAGGCATCCCTAGCCCCTTCTCCTGGGTGGTTCTTGTCAAGCTGATAGCTAACACCAGCCATTACAGTGGTGTGCCCAATTCCTGCTACGGCAGCATCTTCAGCTCTCATCCACGTTGGAGCTTCCTCCCGTCATGGGCCTGTCTTTCTGTGCCAGCAGCTGTGATTTCTCTAAACAGGATTCCACTTCCAGTAGTTCCATTCCACGCTTACATTCACAGGTAATGTTCTTGTCTGTTTTCTTTTGTGGAGGCTGGGCTCATGCAAACTATGTAAGGAGAATGATCTAGAATTCTGATCTTGCTGCTTATACCCCCCTCCCCCGCCCCCGAGTGTTGGGATTACAGACATTGACCACTGTGCCTAGGTTTATTTGCTGCTGGGGCTCAAACCCAAGGCTTTGTTCATGCCAAGGAAGCAACTCCAGCAACCGAGGGAGTGACGTTTCTAGCGCACATTTGTGGTTAGTATGCAACATTGTCTCTATCTTGGCAACTTTTTCTGGCTATGCCATCGGTCCACCCCAGCCTCAACCCTCACCCCAACCTCAACCCTCACCCCAGCCTCAACCCTCACCCCAGCGTGTGTGCCTTTTGAACTTTTTCTTAGTGTATCTAAGACAGGTGTGATGAGAGTTTGAGGGTTTCGTTCTGTGTTCTGGACATTTTCCCTTCAGCTCAGGGTCATGGTGGGACGAAGACCATGGCGCGGGGGTGGGGTGGGTAGGGGGAGTGGGGGGTGGGGTGGAGGTGGTGGCGGGGAGCTACTGGGACCGTGTCTGCTGCTTTTCCCCTTTGCTGTGATAAAATACTCCAGCAAAAGCAATCCAAGGGAGAGAGTGTTTATCTGAGCTCACAGTTCAAGGGTGCAGTCCATCATGGTGAGAGGTCGAAGCGACGGGAGCCTGAAGTATTCGCATTTGGGAAGCAGCCAGAATGCATGCTTGTGCTCAGCTAGCTTTCTCTTTGAGCTCAGGGGATGGCACACCTTCCTCCTGCCTCAGTTAACCTAATCAAGGTAATTCCTCACAGCTGTGCCTGGAAGCTTGCTGTCCAAGTGATTGCAGCTCCCGTGGCATGGATAGCTGCACTGATTGCCACAGACCCTTCACAGTCTCCAGAGGGATTGCAGTTTCTTCCTTCTCACCTCTGAGATCTGGTAAACGTGTTATATCGGGATTCGGTTTCCCTGGTCGGAGGAAGGCGTCTCCCTAGAGTGTGGGTCATTAGGACCCTTTGCCCCAGCCTTCTCAGGCATGCACCCAATAAGAAAAGCCCTGCCTTACATCCCCAAACCAATCAATATAGGTGCTAGGTGTTGCCCATGGGTCGGCTGATGGCTGAGCCAGGCTGGTGTGATGGAGGAACAGGATAAGGACCAAATAGCCTGGTGCTTGCCTGGCGTCCTTAGTATTGCATGAGGGGGAGCAGGAGGGGCCAGAGTGGGCAGCCTAGCCTGCAGATGGGAATGCTGGCAGTGGACGAGTGCCCCCGTGGCTGGGCTCTCCCAACTCTCATCAGGATGACTTCAAAATCTGTGTGTAGCTGAGGATGACCTTGAACTCCTCAGTTTTCCTGCATGCTCCACCACTCTGTTGTACTAAATTCTGGTTTTGGTGATCCAGCCCAGAGTCTGGTGCATGCTAGGCAAGCACTCTACCAACTGAACTACATCAGTAGTGTCCTCACATCCCCAGCTGCCTTGGGGATGTGTGCCAGGATCCAAACAAAGCTTGTGGTTGGGGATCTGGAAGGGTCTGGCCAGTGGGTTAAAAGTCTGCCTCCATAAAAAGATCATGTTGCCAGGGACCATCTCTGGATGTTTCAAGAGAGAGATGGCAAGGCATATGATTGACTAATATGATGTACATTTATTGCATCCATGCTGCCTGTCAAGGCTTGAGAGATGCTCTCTTTTGTCTAATTAGCCATTGTGGCTATGTCTCCATGGTGACTTTTATGTCAGTCCTCACAATAGACACGTGTGCATCCATTAGAGGGACATAGTCCCCAAATGTAAGCAGTGGGCCCAGGCTGAAGTGGCTTTTTACAGCACAGGCATTGAGCTGCACTGGAAAGTACCAGAAAACAGCAGAAGGATGGTTGTTCTGAGCCATAATCAGGGGTGTGAAACCTGGGAAGATGGGGTGCTCACTGCCCGATGGTAGGAACTTCAGTGGGAAAGAGTCATTCATTATTTTCTGAACAGATAACAAATATATTTTTAGTGAAGGAGCTGGGAAGGTGTTAAAAACTGGTTTGGAAGAAAAGCCAGGCAGCAGACCTTGAGTGTAGATATCTGAGAATGGGGAAAACAGGGTGCAGGGGTGCACCCCTATAATCACAACACTCAGGAGATGATCAAAAATTCAAAGCCAGCCTTGGTTATATGCAAGTTCCAGGCTAGCCCAGCCTACAAGAAGCCTTTAAAAAATACAGAAGTTGGTTAATAGAGTGAAGAATCAGCTTCTCCTGAGAGAACAGTGGAGAGCTGACAAGATTTGGCCTTTGATTTTGTTTTTCTTCAGTGTTGAATGTTGAGGAACGAACTCAGGAAGACATTGTGCTTGACAGAGATCAGTTCTACCTCTGAGCTGTAAGTTGTGCCCGAGGTTTTTGTCTTTCATTAAAAAACAAAACAAGAATGTGGAGAGCAAGGAATGTCTAGTTCATTCAGTGAGTGTTCTGACGGAGAGGTGGCTGCCCAGGACTGGGGACTTGATGGGGCTGGACCACCAGACCTGCGCCTCTTGAGGGACTGTGCAAGGGGGGTGGGCAGGGACTTCTGGGGTCTGTCTCACTCTTGCCCAGTGTTTTCGGGATCTGCAGAAGGCCCAGCTTGTGGTCAGTACAGCACCTGCTGTGGGACTTGGGAGGTGAAGGGGGATTTCCCAGGAGGGTGGAGACCGACACCAAAGCTGGCCACAGGCCGCCAGCTCTGCTGTGGGCAGAGAGTCCAGGCCCTTGTGAGCGACACTTGAGCAGTCCTTTCTGCTGAAGGACAAGCTGCCAGGGCCTTTTGTGTTTCTCCTGCCGGCTTTGTCTGCTGGGCTCACAGGAATGATCAGACCCCAGCTGGCTTGCCGGACTCAGACCCTCAACACGAGCTGGAGAAATCCTCCAAACACGAGCTCTCAGGCCCACAGCCTGGCAGTCAGAACAGGGGGACACTAGTTACATGACACCTGCCTGGAAGCGGCTCAACCTGGGCTCAGGAAGCAAGCCACAGAGGGGTGCTATTTTGAAACACACAAACTGACTACCCCTCACTTGTAGCCATTTTCTCTTGTTTTGCATGTAAGGGGGAATTGAAATTAAAATTAGACGATCTGGGGTGGCTGCTGGCAGGAAGGCACAGCTGAGAGTCTGATGATGAGGTTGGGAATGTAAGATAGTTAGGAGGCAAACACAGCCTGCTGGGAGCATTCACTGTTGGGTCTCGGAGCTCTCTATCCCCCTTCGGCCTAGCTCAGCGATTGGCTGTCTAGTGAGCCTATAGTCATCTGGGAGAGGTTCCCAACAATGGCAGGAGTTCTGGGACCCTAACGTTCTGGGTTCGATTCCCATTCAATGTCTGTAGCGCCCCAGGCAAACCACTTAGAGCAATAACTGCATTTTAGCGCACTGGCAGGGCCCTGGGAGTTTTCAGCTCACATGATAATTTCTCATGAAAAACCAGCTGCCGTGGGGCTGGGGAGATGGCTCAGTCTGTGCTTGCCGAGCAAGCATGAACACCTAAGTTTGACCCCAGCACCCACATGAGAAAGCCAAGTGCAGCAGTGGACAGCTGTAGCCCTAGTGCGAGGAAACAGAGACAGGGGAAGCTTGGGGGGCCCTGGCCTGGTGTATTTTTTTTTTAAGATTTATTCATCTTTTTATTTTATGTGTATGGGTGTTTTACCTACTTGTATGTATACGCACAAATATGCATGCAGTGCCAGTAGAGGCCAGAAGAGGGCACTGGAACTGGAGCTACAGACAGTTGTCCTCGGCCACGTGGATGCTGGGAGTGGAACCTGGGTCCTCCGCAAGAACATGCAGTGCTCTTAACCACTGAGCCATCTCAGCAGTCCCCTTCTGCATTTTAAATAACTATATCATACTTAATAAGAAGCTGAAGATGTTAATTAGGATTTTGCAGTTCTGGGAAGCCGTGTCCCTGGATCTGTTACCATGACCAACCCTCGCATCATTTAAGTTCTCTGCACCGTGGGATCCTTGTCTAGAATGAATGACAGCCACAGTCCCTTCTTGCACAATGTTTACCGCGCCTCACCGTCCACTCAACGAGGACTGGGGGAACACAGGGTGAGAGATGAATGAGGTAGGGCATCTCTTAGATGCAACTGCGAGACTCAGGCCACCCTCTCCTCCATAAGACAAAATCCCGGACCTGTCTCCATCCCCGCATGGTTCTGTTTGCTTGCTGGGTTGACTTAAATCTGGCTCCGTCAGTCGTTAGCTGCACTGGTTTTGAAAGCTTGCCTTGGACAGTGCCAGGCTGGTGAAGGCTGATGGATGCAAAACTGCCAAGGCCTATCTTTTCTAGAATTTCTGGGCGTAGCAAATTGTGAATTAGAGCGGACCGCTTTCCACAAGCTGCAGCATGGAGGGCCGAGGGATGGTAAGCCCCGCAAAGAAATGCTTTCTCCCTCCTGCTCTGAGAAGTGGGGGATTCCAGGCCCTGAGCCCTGCAGGCAGGAAAGCGTTAAGAGAGAAATGTGCATTTCCACTGAACAAGAAAATCAACTTAGAAAAGAAATGTGTATTGGAAAATATCTATTTGCCTGCAAAATAATGTAAAAATAATGAGCTCCCATTCCCCTTTGATGTGCAGCGCACGCTTTTAAGGAAAGATTCTGCATTTCTGAGATACTGGGCCTGCGGTGTAATGAAGTGGTTGTTATGGCAACAACTTTCAAAAGCAAGTATTTTTCTGAGAGATGTGCTCCACACAGCCAGCGTGAGAGAGGAAAACATGAAAACAGAGACAGGGGGACGAGCTAAACAGAAGATATCAGCTGCAGAGAGCATCCGCTCTGGTTCAAATGTACCCACTCCAGCCCCCACCACCCTGGCCTAGCTTGCAGACCCACGGAGAAAGCCACCCCTGCACCCGCTCCCCTGAAAGGGGCCCTAGGGGGATGGGGGAGGGAGTCCATCATTGGGCCCACTCAGTGGTCCTCTCCTTCCCTGCTGGCCCCAACCTCAGCTTCTACCCCCCCCCCCCACTCCCCAAGCTCACTCCTGCCTCCTTTGCTCAAGAGCGTTAGAGGGAGCTCCCAACCCCCATTCTCTCTGGAGCCCTGATTCCTCACTGGCGTTCAGACCTCCTGCTCCCTGGAGATCCTGAAGGTTCTGCTAAGCAGGCACGACATGGAGAGCTGGGGTCAGCTCGTAACCTATATGACAACCCTGCCTGCCTCGCCAGTGCCTGGCCGGTGGAAGCCATTGGCCCCACTTTGCAGATGCTGCTGCTGAAGTTAAGCGAGCAGCCCACGTTTGTCAGCCAGCGGGAGCAAGCCCTGCTTCCCTGTTCCTGTTTATACCAAGTCTCCACCAGGGATTGTAAGGACTCCCACACAGACACCTGGACCACGACATCACGAACACGTTCTTACTACCTTCTAGAGAGTCTGAGCTGAGCAGACCTGTCTGGGGCAGGGCCCGGAATGCAAGTGTCGGGACAGTGTCCACCTGGTTCTCTATGCTCTCTCCTATGGAGCCCAGGATAGGGATGCACTTGGGAACCCTAGGTACATGAGAGGACCTTCAGGACACAGACAGTCCTGGAAGGTCCTGGAAGGTCTTGGTGGTTCCTGGACAGGTTGCTGGAGGTACTCAAGGCCACCTAGCTAGTCCTTTCCCAAGACTGGGAAACCTGGGATCAGGCATATATGACAGCAGAGGAGAGAGGGTCCTGGAATGTGGAGCACAGATTCTGTACATATGTGTGTGATGCCTCATGGGAGGCAGTCAGGGGCCACAGAGTGAGGGGACAGTGGTGCCCACAGCTTTAGAGCACCTGCTCTCTTCCCTGGGCACATGTCCGTGTGTGTGTGTGTGTGTGTGTGTGTGTGTGTATTTCAGGAGCATGTATATGTGAGGGACTTCCTATGAGGGCATGTGTAACTGTGTGCACATGTGTGCATGTGCATTTCATGTGCATGCATGAGGGTGTGTGTCAAAGCATGTGCACCTGGGTGCGGTGCAGAGTGTACATGTGGGGCCAAGTAAGCATGAGGGGGTGTGCAGCTGTGAGCGCCTGTGAATGTGTGCATGGGATGTGCCCAGGGAATGTGGGGTGTGATCCTGCAGCAGCATCTTCAATTCAGGCTGCACGGGAATCAGGCATGTGCTGGCTGGAGCGGAGTCACAGAGACCACGCTGTCACCCTGGCCTCTGGATCGTAAAACGTACAGAGCTAGAAGCAAGCCTTTGAAGCCTTCCTCTTACATTATAGCTAGAACAAACAAACAAATAAACAAACAAACAGGAGTGTAAGATGCTTCCCAGCCTGACACAGCAAACTCAGGGTAAAGTTGGAACTTGCCTTGAATTTAGGTCGGATGGATCCCCATCAGCTCCCACTAGCTCCCACGTACCCTGAGGAAGAGAGGGGGTTAAGCACGAACTGATGAGCACCAGGCACAAGCATCATAAAATTTAATTCTTAATGTTATTGGGGGAACTTAAAAAAAAAAAAGAATCCTTCCCCGTGTCAATTAGTTGATTGACTATCATTGGTTTCTGGGGTAGAGAAACTTGATCTTGGGGTGAATGAACCTATTTCTCAGGGAAAAGGAGCCGTGCAATGGAAAAAGAAATTCAATTAAGTGTCAGGCTCCTGAGTGACAGGCTGCATTTGATAGGACTTTTAGCTTAATTGCTTGTATTTCATCAAGAGATCTATTTGTCCAGTTCATTCTTCACTCTCCATCCGGGGAGTGTCTGGGTGGCTGCTGGCTATTTTCTGCATTGACCAAGAGCTCAGAAGGTGGCTCTTGAAGAATTGCCTGTGTGGTCCTGGCTCTTAGGCTCACAACCCCGCCCTCCCATTATAGCAGAAGCGGCTAAATGTCATTTTTCTCCAGGGAGAAAACTCTGATTTTTGAGTTTTATCTTCTTAAAGGGATTGGAGCTCCAGAGAAACAGTCAACCAGGTGCATGGCTTGCTTTTGTTTTTCCTTCCCACAAGAGTGGGTTTAGATACGTGTACACTGGTAAAATTGGATATGACGATGATCCAAACAAACAACAACAAAAACAGCTTTCAAAATAAATGCCCTTTTAAAATACAGCCATTCCTATAATATTCAAACTAATTCAAGAAATGATTAGAATCTCATAGAATGTCAAAAACAGATGCATTTGGTCTTCTAGAAGTGGTTAGAAACTATATAACATGGTGTCTTGAGCTGATTGATTTCCAAAGACCTCCTGCCTGCTGCCTACATGGGTGATTTAAAGGTGAGTAAAATATGGTTCAGAGTGGGCAAGAGGTTTCCTAGGCATGCACAGCCAGCCTGGGACAGAAGCAGGGTCAGACCCATAGCCCCCTCTCCTTTCTGAGCTCCAGGCCTGTAGGGGCAAGTGTGCAACAGCTCTTTCTTTGGATATTTTAGGTTGGGGAAGCAGAGTGAAAATCACTTCCTGTAGAAGGATGCTGTAAGCCCATTGTCCAGCTGGGCATGGCGAGTGTCTGTGGAGGGTGCTGCAAGCCCATTGTCCAGCTGGGCATGTCCAGCTGTGTTACAAGGTGAGTGGGAAGATTTTAGGGTGTTCCATGCAGTTCACCTGGGTTGTGCCCAGCAGTCTAGGCTCAGAAGCGTCAGCAGACATGGTCATTGTGCTTCCAAGTGTGATTTCCTGTAAAGAAGAGGGTCTCATGCTTCAAGCTGATGGAGGATCATTGTCTAGCACCAGGGAGCTTCTCCCAGCCCGGTCCTTAAAAGATGGTCTGCTCTAGCGGGCAGGATCTGGACAGGGTCTAGTCCACAGCGATGCTGGGGGCTCCCTGTACCCGCGGTGGACTTCACGTTCCCTGGCACTTTCATTCCCTCTCTAGTGCTGTCGTTCATGGCACTCCTTCCTTCTGCTTTCTTCCTCCTCCTCTGGCTTGTTTTTCTCTTGCCTTCCTCCTGTCCCCCACCTGGTACAGATGTTGGCCTCTAGACTCTTAAGACCGCATGTGGCCACACTATGGTAGAAGTTTGAAATGAACCTCGGTGCAAATATTAATTCTTTAGAAATCAGAGGACACTGCAGACCGGGGCTGCTCAGCTGTTTTCTTTTGGCCATTTGCTTTCTTTCTTTTTTTTGCACATGGTTGCCTCCATCCATCTTTTACCATGCAGCCATCTGCCTGAATATCCAGACATCCATCCACCCATCCATCTGTCCATCCACCCACCAATGCCATCTATGATGGCTAATCTTGATTGTCAACTTGACCCACCTGGAAAGAGGGACCCTCAAATGAAGAACTGCCTCCGTCAGACTGGCCTGTGTGCACATTGGTGGGACATTTTATTGATTGCCAACTGATAGAGGAGGGCTCCGCCCACTATGAGTAATACTATCTCTAGGCTACTGGGCCTAGGCAGAGCCACTAAGCAGCACTCCTCCATGGTCCCTGCTTCAGATTCTGCTCCAGGTCTCTGCCTTAGTTTCCCTTGGTGATAGACTGTAATCTATAAGATGAAACAAACTATTTTTTTTACCCCAAGTTGCTTTTGGTCATGGTGTTTATCACAGCAACAGAAAGCACACCAGGACACCAGCCATTCATTTCACCTGCTCATCCATCTATCCATCATCTATCCATTCATCCATCCATCTATCTCACCTACTCACCCATCTGCCCATCATCTATTGACCATCTATCCACCTGTCCATTCATCTTTCCATCCATCCATCCACCTCATCTACTCATCCATCTATCCATCTGTTCATCCATCTATCTATCCATCCATCTCATCTACTCACCCATCTATCCACCATCTACCCATCTGTCCATCTGTCCATTCATCCACCCAATATGCACCAATACTAAGCATTTCTTGTGTTCTAGGTCTGGTATGCAGCGCCTCCCACCCCACCCCCCAGGGACAAAACTGGTCAGAGCTTCTCCTTGCCCCTAAGGAATTGAAAGCTGAGTGGAACAGACACCTTGCACCTGTCTCATGTTCAAGGACTGTCCTGGACATCATCTCATTTGATGACTATGGTCAGTATTGTTATCGAAGGTTAACAATTGATATTAAGACTCAGAGAGGTTAAATGAATTGCCTGAGGTCACACAGCTGCCTGTCCACTCACTTGTCTATCCAAATGATAAGGGCTGATATTCAGCTTACATGCTCAAATCCAGCCAGAATGTCAAGGTGAAAATGAATTTTCAAATCTGTCCTTCAGAAATAAGCTTTCTTTTTAGAAAAAAAAATGAAAAGAAAGGGAAGGGAAGAATAGGGAAAGTTATTTTTCCATCTTGCTTAGATGGGGACAGTTTTGAATTTATTTTTTCAGATTGAACAATCGTTCCTCAAATGGATAGTGATAGGTGATCTAAAAAATAATCTTTAAAAACGTTGCCGGGTTGGGCATTTCCTCCAGGTGACATAACTCAGTGTGACAGACTGCATTTAAATTCACAGAATAGAAACAGCCAGGAGTGTGGGCTGCTGGCTCGGCTCCTTAACCCTCTCCACTCGGCAGCCTCCCCCTTTCTAAAGGCCCACTGTGGGGGTGGCAGGGACTTCCACTCCCATCACCTCACCTGCTTGTGCAGGCACTGATGGAGCCTTGGGTGGTTCTGTTAGCTGGCGATGGAACCCAAAGTCTCATGCATGCTAGGCAGGTGCTCTATCTCCAGCCCAGCCCACCGCCCCCCCCCCCCCCGTATTCTTTATTAGGCTTCAGCCTTAACAGTGGGAAGTTGGTGGGTCGGACCAGAGGGCGTGGACTCCTTAAAGAGCCAAAGCAAGAAGCAATGGGACCTTTCTGAAGCTGGTACTAGCTGCTCCTCTGGGTTCCTGTCTATTCCTGTGGTCACCAGGAGTGCAGAGGGGAGGGGCGCATCAAGGTGAGGCCAGATGAACACCGGGAGAGTTATCAGCGTGGACTCAGTGAACAATGCGTGTGTAATTTCTGTCGTTTCCCTCCCTGGCTGCCCCACAGCTAGTGCTGAGTGGGGCATTTGAGGTCTTGTAGCTTCTTTTGTGGGATGTGTAGTCCTGTTCCCTATTGTGTGTACAGTTTTCTGCACTTTGAGTGCATGTGGTGTGCGTGTGTATGGTATATATGTATGCGTGCACCTATGTGTGTAGGTAGAGGCCGGAGGCAGATCTCGGTACCTTCCTCAATTGCTTTATCTGCCTGTTTTCTTTCGACAGGGTCTCTCACCGAACCTGGAACTCACTGTTTTTCAGCTAGGCTGCCTGGCCAGTGGCTCCCTGACAACTCCAGTGCTGGAGTTACAGGTGTGCATGGCTACGCCTAGCTTTTTTCTTTTTCTTAGTGTGAATGTGTGGAATCTGAACTTGGGTCCTTGAGCCTGAGGAGCAAGTGTTCCTACCCACAGAGGTATCTCTGCAATCCTTCCCAGCCACTTGATGGGAGCACTCAGGAGGCAGAGGCAGGAGCAACACAAGTTCAACGCCATTCTCAATTATGCAGTGAATTCCAGGCCAGCCTGGGGTACATGAGAACCTCTCTTAAAAAAAAAAAAAAAGCACCGGGTGGTGGTGGCGGCGGTGGCGCTCGCCTTTAATCCCAGCACTTGGGAGGCAGAGCCAGGAGGATCTCTGTGAGTTCGAGGCCAGCCTTGCTGTGGGATGGTCTGTATGTCAAACATGTTGCTTATTGGTCAATAAATAAAACACTGATTGGCCAGTGGTCAGGCAGGAAGAAGTATAGGCAGAACAAGGAGGAGAGAATTCTGGGAAGTGGAAGGCTGAGCCGGAGACACTGCCAGCTGCCACCATGACCAACAGCATGTGAAGACGCTGGTAAGCCATGAGCCACGTGGCAAGGTATAGATTTATAGAAATGAATTAATTTAAGATGTAAGAACTAGATAGCTAAAAGCCTGAGCCATTAGGCCAAACAGTTTAAAGAATATAAGTCTCTGTCTTTACTTAGTTGGGTCTGAGCTGCTGAGGGACTGGCAGGTGAGAGAGATTTGTCCTGACTACGGGCCAGGCAGGACCAGAAAAACTCTAGCTACACAGCCTGGTCTACAGAGAGAGAACCAGGACAGGAACCAAAACTACATAGAGAGACCCTGTCTTGAAAAACCAAAAAAAAAAAGCTGCAGTCTTCGATCTGGACTTAAGGGCCAAGTTTGTGAGGGAAGAATGTGGCGGGTGAGAGCAGGAGTGTGATGGGACCCCAGCAAGACTTGTAGCACAGGGTGGAGGCATTGTTCCAAGAATGGAAGGGACCATGGAGATGCTGGCTTGGAGTTCTTGTTCTTAGCTTTCCAGCTCCTCTTTTTTTGCTTTAGAAAATTATTAATTTATTATTGTTATTGGTGTGTGTGTGTGTGTGTGTGTGTGTGTGTGTGTGTGTGTGTGTGTAGAGATATGTGTGTGCATGCAAAGGCATGCATATCGAGGTCAGAGGCCACTTCACAGAGGTGGTGCTCTCCTTCATCTTCATGGGGGTTCTGGGGATCAAACTCAGATCATCAGGTTTGCACGGTGTCTTTACTTACCGAGCCATCTTGCTGATTCCTGGCACCCCAGTTTTCTCTGTAGGACAGGAAGTGCCTGACACATACCTCACAGGGAGTTTTAAGATGCAGTGAGCTGCTGGAGAGAGGTTTGCGTCAACGAACAGCACTGAACATTTGCAGTCGCTGTCGAAGAGTCTTAAGGAGGACAGTGTGGTGAGCCTCGTGCCTCAGGAACTCTCCCTCAAGGCACAAAGGGAAGTCCAGCTGCAGACAGGAGAGAAGGAGAGCAGATTCAGCAGCCAAGAGACCCCAGGCACCCAGGGGTGAGATGAGAGCCCTTAGAACCAGAGGGAACGGGGCAGGGGTTGAGGAGGAGGGTGTAAAGAGGGTTTGTTTCCAGGGTGGCCATCTTAAGACAGTGCCAGGTCCTGGGTCCTCAAGGGAAAGTGATGAGTTCAATTAGGGACACGCTGAATTGCCGACCCGTGTGATGCATTAAAGCACAGATATTGACCTGGGAGGTGAGACATGGCTGCAGGTGAATGCAGATGGCAGGAAGGGACAGGAGACCAGGAGGAGTGCAATGAGAAGGGCCAGGAGCTTCAGAGACCTGGGTCTGAGTGGCCAGCGCAGGCCAGTCCTGTAGACAAGGGGGACTTAGCTGACTTCTCAGAGGCTCTGCTTCTGAACTGGAAGATGAGGTTAATTACTCCTGCACTGAGGGGTGGTTGTGGATATAAATGAGATAGTGTGTCTGGAATCAAGTACAGAACACAATCAATACCCATTGCTTTCCTGTTATCTGGTGTCCTCACTCATCATGCATGCTTTTCCTGGTTCTGATCCCCTCTTCCCCTCCCATCTGGAACATACCACAGGCCTGCACGTGCCTGCTGCCCAGGTGCAGCTGAGCAGCCCAGGACCAGGTGGAGTGCAGCTGCCGCACGCAGGAGTTGGCTTGTGGTATGAACATGCTCCCAGAGTCTCCTATGTTACTGGAATTGCTAGGCTCAGAGCCTGGGCCCAGACCGTCCTAAGGAATCACACTCAGCCACATGTCTCCTCAGTAGGTCAATTAAACAAATGAGTAGTGGTGAACAGCAGGCGAGAGAGAGAGAGAGAGAGAGAGAGAGAGAGAGAGAGAGAGAGAGAGAGAGAGAGAGAGAGAGAGAGATGGCCATATGGGGAAGAGGAACAGGGAGGTTCAGCTACCCCTGAGGGTCTTAACATGAGGTTCAGGTTTAAATAGAAGACAAGTGGTATGCCTAGCTAAGTAGTCTTGGTCTGCCCGTCTCCTGTCTGTAAGGTGGTCATTCCGACAAGCTGCCAGAACCGTGTGAGATCTCTCCTGACAACAAGCTCCATGTCTGGCTGGCACCAGGCTTCAACCTTTTCTTTCTCCCAGAAGGAGATTCCCAGGAGGAAATCCAGCGTCTTAAGGTTTGCCTCAATAATCTGGGAGCCAAAGGTAGGAGCACAACACCTCTGGAATACCTCCGTTCCTGCTGGGATGTCCCTGCTGGGATACATTTGATATAACATCCCAGATGTCTCGGCTCTGCCTCCTACTTGTCTGGGATCCCTGGGGGAGTCTCTGTCCCTGCCAGGGCCCCTTTATTTCCCCTGCACAGCAGAAGTGAGGTGGCTCTGCCCATGCTAGTGCACTAGAGCTGATGTCTTAAAGTGCCACCAGCTGGGTGGCTGAAGAGAACAGACGTATAAAGTCAAGTTACAGAGAGGAATGCCGCCCCGGCTTCTGTTCCTTAACATGTCTCAGTCACTCCAGTCTGACTCTGTTGTCACGTGGTGTTTCACCCTGTCTACGGTCTGTTCTTCAAAGGACAAGTTCAGGTGGCGTCAAGAGCCCACAGGACTCCACTCTGAGCCCAGCCAGACTAAGCACATCGTCTCAGTGACCCTGTTTCCAGAAGAGATGACGTTCTCAGTTCCCACTGTGACAGCTCTTTTCTGAGGGCACTATTCAACCCAGAACACACTTCTGATAGAATTTCCTTTATAATTTGTAGAGGGCCAGGGAAAAACTTCCCCAGAGGAGAGAGTGTTAATCACATTTTCGTGTGTTGTTAGCCAACAGTTCTCTGACTTTAGGAAATATGTGTTCTCTTGGTTAACTGCAGTCTCCTGGGACAGGTCCTTCAGGGAGGCACCCTCCCATTGTAACAGCAGGCGCAAAGACGAGAGAGAGCAAGACCCTTCCTTAGCTGGGAAGCAGAGATGGTGGTGGGGCTGTTGCCCTTGGTGGTGGGGCTGTTGTTAGTGGTGGTGGGGCTATTGTTAGTGGTGGTGGGGTTTTTGTTAGTGGTGGTGGGGCTATTGTTAGTGTTGGGGGGGGCTGTTGCCCTTGGTAGTGGGGCTTTTGTTAGTGGTGGTGGGACTGTTGCCTTGGTAGTGGGGCTATTGTTAGTGTGTGGGGGGCTGTTGTCCTTGGTGGTAGGGCTATTGTTAGTGGTGGGGGGCTGTTGTCCTTGGTGGTAGGGTTATTGTTAGTGGTGATGGGGCTGTTGCCCTTGGTGGTGGGGCTGTTGTTAGTGGTGGGGGATTTTGTTCTTGGTGGTGGGGCTGTTGCTATTGGTGGCACATGCACAATTATAAACAAACACATAAATGAGGCCAACTGCAAAGGCACACACATACTTTGGAACTCTTTTTTTTCCTGTGTGTGTGTGTGTGTGTTGTTTTTTGTTTGTTTGTTTGTGTGTGTGTGTGTGCACATGTATAAACATGCATGCAGAAGCCAGAGTACAAGCTCAGGTGTCATCCTTAGGAATGCTGTCTATTTCCTTTGAGACAGGATCTCTTATTGACCCAGAGCTCACCAATTAGGCTGAGTTGGCTGGCTAGCAAGTCTGGGGTCTCTACCTGTCACCCTATTTCTGGGATTACAAGCACACATCACATACCTGGCTTTTTATGTGGCTTCTGGAGATCAAACTCAGGCCCTCCTGTTTGTAAGGCAGGTATCTTATAGACTTAGCCACTTCTCCAACCCCAGGAACTCACTCTTAGGTTTAGCTTTAATGGTGGATTAGATGCAGTGGTTCTCAACTTGTGGGTCATGACCCCCATGGGGTTGAATGGCCCTTTCACAGGGGTTACCTAAGACCACTAGAAAACGCAGATATTTAATTATGATTCATAATAGTAGCAAAATTACAGTTATGAAGTAGTGAAGAAAATAATTTTATAGTTAAGGGTCACCACAACACGAGGAACTGTATTAAAGCATTAGGAAGGTTGAGAACCACTGCTTTAGAGTCTCAGGGGTTCCAGAGAAGTAGTCTATCCAGATCAGAGCTGCTGCTGAGCTGAGGTGAGAAAAGGAGAAGGGCCCTAGGGTCTTGTAGGTCCTCACATGTATTTGGTTCTTCTCTAGGCAAACAGTGGCAATCTTTGGAGTCTACTACCTTGAGAAAGTTCTGGAAGGAAACAGAGGTATCGAGAGTACAGATAAGCTGCCACAGTGGGTGGGTGAAGACTGGTGGTGGTTGTGGCTAGAGTGTTAGTGGTAGAGGTGGTGGGAAAGATTGGATCCTGAGTATGTCTTAAAGCTTAGCACCTTAGATTTTGGTGTCAATTTTGGAAAGAAGCCAGAGGTGACCAGGTTCTTAGTCTAAGCAGTGGAAGGGTGCTGTGGATATCGCTCTGTATAAATAAAATGCTGGTTGGCCAGTAGCCAGGCAGGAAGTATAGGCAGGACAAGCAGAGAAGAGAATTCTGGGAACAGGAAAGCTGAGTCAGGAGCCGCTGCCAGCCGCTGCCATGAGTACCAACATGTAAGATACGGGTAAGCCACGAGCCATGTGGCAAGGTACAGATTTATAGAAATGAGTTAATTTAAGATATAAGAATTAGATAACAAGAAGCCTGCCATGGCCATACAGTTTGTAAGCAATGTAAGTCTCTGTGTGTTTACTCGGTTGGGTCTGAGCAGCTGTGGGACTGGTGGGTAAGAGAGATTTGTCCTGACCGTGGCCAGGCAGGACTGGAGAAAACTCCAGCTACAGGAGGGTAGAGTAGCACCTCCTTTGATGGTAGTGTTCACCCAGCCCCACCATTGCATTTTGGAAGTATGTAACTTGCTCTTCGAATTTTTGCAGGGGCTCACACTGAGTTTGCCTTGGGTCTCAGAGGAGACTTTGGATGTGGATGTTTGAGCAATGCTGGATCCTTTAAGGCTTTAAGGACTCTTGGCGATGGATTCTCAGAAGCATCCTGCACAGTAAGATGGCCATGAACCTTTGGAAGCCAGTAGCAGAATGTTATGGCTTGGATATGAAGTGTCCCCAAAATGTTCATGTGTTGAAGGCTTAGTCCCTGGCTGGTGTCACTACCTAGAAGTGACTGGATCACATTGACTGGTGCACAGCTGACTGGCATGTTAGGGGTGGCATCCAGCTGGAGGAAGTCACTGGGGACAAGCCTTGGAAGGGTATACCTTGTCCGTGAATCCTTCCTGTCATACTCTGTCATCTGCTTCCTTTCCGTCATAGAGTGGCTTTACTGCATGTCCCCACCATGACATTTTTTTTTTTGCCTTTCCTTGGTCATGTGACTAACACAGGTGTCATTGTAGGAAGAACAGCATTGGGGCATTATGGGCAGGAGGATTCAGGAGCTTACTGCAGGTGCAGTGTCTGTGGTACTCGCTACACCTTCAAATGGTGATCTGGGTGGGAGGTAGTTGGATATCTTGCTGTGACAAAATACTCCGAGAGACCCTAGTCATGTTCTTGAATTCAGGGGAAATGTTTCACACTTTCCTTTTTAGTCTGATGTTGGCCAGAGGATATTGTCACATACAGCCTTCACTCTGTTGATGTGTATTCCTTCTGTTTCTAGTTTCTTCAGGGCTTTTATTTTGAAAGGATGTTGAATTTGGTCAACTGCCCCCTCTGCATCTATGGAAATGATCACATGATTCCTGTCTCCCAGCCTATTTATGTATTGCATTTTATTTATTGATTTATACATGTTGAATTAATCTGGTCATAGTGTATGATTTAATTTTAATTTTTTTCCTATTTTTTTGTGACAGGGTTTCTCTGTGTGTAGCCCTGGCAGTTCTGGAAACTAGGCTGGCCTCGAACTCAGAGATTCACATGCCTCTGCCTCCCAAATGCTGGTACTAAAGGGGTGCACCACCACCCGGCTAATTTTTTTAATCTTGTGTGTATTGGTGTTTTTCCTGTGTGTATGTCTTTGTACCGTGTATATGTCTAATGCCTGTGGAAGGCCAGAAGAGGGCATTGTGTTTCCTGGAACTGGAGTGGCAGGCAATTGTGAGCCCCTCATATGGGTGCTGGGAATTGAACTCAGGTCCTCTGGAAGAGCAGCTAGTGCTCTTAGTTGCTGGGTCATCTCTCCATCCCCAGTGTATGATTTTTTTTAAAACAAAACTGTGTTGTTGACTTGAGTTTGCAAGAATTCTATCAGTGATTTTTGCATCTATGTCCATCAATGAAATTGTTCTGTAATTGTCTTTTTGTTGGTGGGTCCTTATCTCATTTTGGTAACAGCAACAGTGACATCACAGAATGACTTGATAGCCTTGCCCTCCCTTTTTGTCTTATAATTTCTATTCTCACCTGCCAGCCCCGCCTATCCTTTCTGTTGCTTTGCTATTGGCCATCCAGCTCTTTATTAGATCATCAGGTATTTTAGACAGTCACAGTAACACAGCTTCACAGAATTAAACAAATGCAACATAAACAAAAGTAACACACCTTAAAATAATAGTCCACAACAGTTGGTTATGTCTGTAACAGATTTGCCACTATTGCACAAGTGTGCTCATCTTGCCTGGCCATTGTGAAGTTGTACACAAGCTTCACAGCCGAGTGAGATTATTGATAATTTCTCCCAACAGCCTGCACAGCATCCTCAGCACCATGAGCACCAGTCATCAGGGAGGAGGCTTCCAGAACAGGTCCAGCTTGCTTTCTCTGTATCCGGTGACTCTAGTGTGTATCATCTTTAACAGTCTTGTTGACTATTTCATGTAGGTCCTCATAGATATGGACATCCCTCTCAGAATTGCTTCTGTTATATCCTAAAGGTTCTGTGTTAATTTTCATTTGATTTGAGAGATTTTAAACTTTTCTGATTTCTTCAGTGTTCCACCAATCATTCTGGCATGTGCTGTTCATTCTCTGTATTTGTGTCTATATATTTTCCCTTATTATTAAATTCTGGTTTATTACATTATGATCTGATAAGATACAAGGAATGATCTTTATATTTATCAAGACTTACTTTATGACCTAAAATGTGATCTAGTTCAGAGAACGTTCCATGGGCTGCTGGGAAGGATGTGCATTGTGCAGTTGTTGGATAGAATACTCTGTAGATGTCTTTTAACTCCATCTCATCTGCATGTGAAACTTTTTAAGCCCTTTGAAAATGATTTTAAAAATTATTTTTCAGAGGCAGGCATATGATGCAGCCCTTGGGAAGCAGAGGCAGGCAAATCTCTGTGTGTTTGAGGCCAGCCTGGTTACACAGAGAGTTTAAGGATAGCCAGGGATATATAGAGAGACCCTGTCTCAAAAAATTCTTTTTCAAAAAAGTCTATGAATTAACACTTTCTAGAGAGCACTCAGAAACTCCTAAACGCTGAATATTAACTTTAAAAAAATCCTTGCCAATTTGATAAGCAAAAGAAGGTGTCTCCATATTTTAAATTGTATTTCTGATATTAAATTCTTAAAAATTTTATATGTCATGTGCTAGCTTTATTTTTTATTTTTAATTTATTATTATTGTATGTGTGTATTTGATACATGTGGAATGTATACATGGCATGACACGTGTGTAAACCAAAGGGCTTCATGGAGTTGGTTCTCGGTTTCCTCCTTCACATGGGTTCCAAGTTAAGGCTCTCAGGTTTTCCCTGCAAGTGCCTTTACCCAGAGTCAGTTGCTGGCCCCCAGTTTTTATTATCACTAACTGTTAATAACAAAATGTATTTATGGGCTATGGTGTTATGTTTCTGGTACATTCCTACCTTACACACTGATCTCTTATACATTTATTTTTCTTTGTGATGAGAACATTCAAAATCTTCTTCCCTAGCGCTTTTGAATTAATGACACAAAAAGCTCACTGTTTCTCCCCCTGTGTGGCAGAACATCAGGGCTCGTACCTCCTAGCTGGCTGTGAATCTGTACTCATCGACAAATTTCTTCATGTCTGTTAGTTACTTTTATTTTCTTCCTGCAGACTGAATGTCCTGTCCTCTGTTCACTGGGCACATTGACAGTGGGATGTTGTCTTCATTCATTTTGGTAGAGAAGAAATGTTAGATATTATGTCTTTGTTTTATGGCAACAATGTTTTTGAATTGAAGCGTTGCTCCTGGTGGCTCTGCTCTACAGAAGGTTGGCATAGCAGTGTGGAGCGTGTTCCTTTCCCCTCCGGGAGCATCTCCCGTGCTTTCCACTCCTCTTGCTTGTGGCGCCTTTCTCTGCCTGATCGCAGGAAAAGATTACTCTGTATTTTATTCTAGTTTCCGTGTCTTAATTAAAATAATAACTCTTTGATTCTTTGGGGGTTTATTTTGATATGTGGTGGGAGGCCCTGGATTTTTTTCCTGCCCCAAACTGCGAATGAATTGTTCCTACATCATTAATTGAGCATCTCACAAAACTTCCCATTAATTTAAATGCCACTTTAATCGATACTAAATTCTAACATGCACTGGGGTGTGTCTGCAGGCTTTTTACTCTTTCATAGCAATGTCTCTTCTTCTATATTGTTTTCAGTAATTATTATTTTACAGCCCATTTCATATCTGGTAGATGAAATGCATTATTTATATTTGTGAAAAATTTATTATTCACTAGGTTTATTTCTCCATTCATTGTTTGGACTCAGATTTTTATAAGTTCCAGTAAGTTGCTAGTTGAGTTTTAATTGCGATTCCATTAAGCTTGCATGTGACTTGGAGAAGAATCAATAGTTTGTAGCCTTTTCCCATCCTTGTGTAGGTGTGTGCTGTTACTGCTCAGGGCTCCCTTAAAACTTGGCAAAGTCCCACGTTGTTGCAAATGTTTCTGCATAAGTCTCAGAGACTGTACTCCTAGGGAGAAAAATCAGTCAGTCTGTCTGTGTGTCTGCCCATCCATTCAATCCATTCACTTATTTATCATCTATCTATCTATCTATCTATCTATCTATCTATCTATCTATCTATCATCTTTTTTTTCTTGGTTTTTCAAAACAGGGTTTCTCTGTGTGCCTGACTGTCCCGAAACTAGCTGGCCTTGAACTCACAGAGATCTGCCAGCCTCTGCCTCTGCCAGGATTAAAGGCATGAGCCACCACTGCCCAGCTTCATGTATCTATTTTTAATCTATCATCTACTTATGTATCAATAATCAATCATCTATCTGTCATCAGCTCATCATCTATTGATCATGTACTTATGCATTCATCAATCTATCAATCCATTATCATTTATCTATTAAATCATCTAGCATCTATCTACTTATAATCTATCAATATCTATTATCACTGATCTATTATCTATAATTTGCATATATATATTAACTATCGGTCTATGTGTAGGTCAATCACCTACCTATCATCTACCTAACTGTTATTTATCATCTATCTATCTATCTATCTATCTATCTATCTATCTATCTATCTATCATCTATCAATCATTACAGCTGTTTCCATCTGGGAGCAATTCTGTCCTGGGGATGCTTGGCAAGGAGATAACTTTATCTGTCACAGCTGGAGACCAACAACTGGGCAGAGGCCTGTGATGTCACTGAACATGTTAAGTGACCAGGACAACAGTTACATGAGAGAATTGTCAGTCCCAGATATAAGCAGTATAGAAATGGGGACTCCCTGGTCTCCATGGCGAGTGGGTGCTTGCCTAAGATGTGTGACACCCTAGGCTCAATTCCAGTACTGCAAAACAAACAAACCAAAGCAAAGTAAAATAAAACAACAACAAAAATGCTGTGTATATCATCTTGCACTTTCCTTTCATCGACTTTCTTATTCTTCATTTTAACTGCTGTGTGGTGCTCTGTAATGTGTACACACTGCCTCTATTGGACCCTTGGAGGGTCTCACTGTGACAGAGCTTCAGTGAGCATCCCTGCTTGGTTCTATGGCTCAATTTCTCTCTTTTATTCCTCCCCTAGACAGAGTTTTTCTGTATAACAGCCCTAACTGTCTTGGAACTCGCTTTGTAGACCAGACTGGCCTCGAACTCAGAGATCTGCCTGCCTCTGTCTCCTGAGTGATGGGATTAAAGGCATGCGCCACCACTCCTGGCAAATGATTTTTGCTTTAAAGTTTTATTTATTATTATTATTTATTTACTTTACGTGTGTGGGTGTTTTACCTGCATGTATGCCAGGTGCCGATGGAGACCAGAATAGAGTACTGGCTCCCCTAAGACTGGAGTTAATAGTGCGAGCTGCCTGTGGGTGTGGGAATTGAACCCAGGTCCTCTGGAAGAGCAGCCAGTAGTCAACCTCTGAGCAACCTCTCCAGCTATGGATCTATTGTTAAGTAATCATGATTTTTGTAGCCATTTTTGAGTCCTCTAGAAAAATAATTTATCACGGACTTCAAACAATCCTTTGTTGTTTTCTCAGAGTTGTGATTCCAATCTATTTCTGGTCTTTCAGTTTGCTTAGAAATTTTAGAATAATGGCGTACATCAGTGGGGACTTGTTTTGTCCTTGACTTGGATGAGCTGGCCTCCAGCATTTCTGTTAGGGGTGGATGGTTTAGCCTTTTGGGTTGAGATAAGTGTTATTTTTCATTTTAAGGTATGATCTCTGTGTTTAATTAGTTAATTAATTAATTTTATTTTGTTTATTTATTTTTTTGAGACAGGATTTCTCTGTGTAACAGCTCTGGCTGTCCTGGAACTCACAAAGGTCTACCTGCCTCTGTCTCCTGAGTGTTGGGATCAAAGGCATGCGCCACCATGGCCCAGCTATTCCAATTATTTTTATAGATTAACTTCATCATATGGTTTTCTTTTTCTAAATTATTATAGTAGCAACTTTATATTATTTATTTTGGAGATGAGCGTGTTGATATCTAGCTCTGCTTAGCCTAGTCACGAGGCAGAACAGGCTTACCTTGAACTTTTGGTGCCCTCCTGCCTGCCCTGCCAGGCCTGGGATTACAGGCATGCGCCACCCACCTGCAGAAATTAACTTTTACTACCATAGCAGCCTTGCAGTTTTGAATATATTTGGCTAATTAGCTGCAAAGTTACATTTACCTGTGTTTTTGTTTTTGTTTTGTTTTTTGAGACAGGGTTTCTCTGTGTAGCTTTGGAGCCTGTCCTGGAACTCACTCTGTAGACCAGGCTGGCCTCGAACCCACAGAGATCCACCTGTCTCTGCCTCTCGAGTGCTGGTATTAAAGGCATGCGCCACCACCACCTGACCTGCCTGTGTTTTGTTTAATGAATTTTATACATGTGAGACATTAATGATGATTGACTTTTATGAGTCATCTTTGTTTAACTCAGAGTGACAAGATTTCCTCCTTTCTTACGAGGACATTACTGAGATTATTTGCATTTAGTGAAATGCACAAACCTTGAGCTTATGGCTTGATGAATTTTGACAAATAGGCACACCACAGTATCTACCATTAAAATCAAGACATGGTACAGTTTTACAGCCCAGGAAGCTCCCTTGTTGCTCGTCCGTTCAGCCGTTTCTCTGTGGGGTGAGGAGATGGCTAAGTGGATAAAGTACTCACATAAGTGTGAGGTCTAGCATTTGGATCCTCAGGAACCGTGTAAAGCTGGGTGGGTGTGATGGCCCACCTGCTATCCCAGCACTTGGGAGGCAGGGAAGGGGGATCCCTGGGGCAAGCTTGCTATCAGGACTAGCAGACACCCGGGCACCCACACATTTGAACCCGTGTACACATGTCCACACATATCATGCATGTATTCCTGAGAAAAGAAACCACTTCTCTGATTTCTATCAACAGAGATTCATTTTTCGCAAGAGCATCATGTAAATGGCATCCGTTTGTTCTGTGTGATTGGCTTCTTCCATCCCACAAGGCTTTGAGATTTAGCCCGAGCATCATGTCAATAGTCGGTTTAGCTTTGTGAAATGAGCTGATAAGATTTTTCACCTTTTTTAATGCCCTGAAGGGTTTTACCACATGGAAATGATTTGCTGTTTGGCAGGCTGAGGTAACTCATCTAAGAAAATCTCAGGAGGCAGGAGCCATCAGTGAAGACATCTTTTGGCAATCTCCTTTACATTTTCCCCTGGGACTGGTCTATCCAGGTAGACATTGTCTTTAAGACAATTTTTGGTATGTGGTGTCTTTCCGGAAAATGACCCATCTCTTTGAGGCTTGGAAAATATGAGCACACAACTATGCTGAGTCCTTTCAGAGTGCTTGAATCTATGGTTTCCCGTTTGGCACTGATAACAGTTTTGCTTCCATTAATGAGAGATGCAGGTTATTTTGTGAATATAACAGTTTTGCTTCCATTAATGAGAGATGCAGGTTATTTTGTGAATGCTGAAATTTACTTAATTCTACCTGATCAATGGTTAGTATCAGTGATGCCTGTTGCATCCCCCCATCTGGAACCTAAAGTTTATATTTTATCTTTATGTGTGTGTGTGTGTGTGTGTGTGTGTGTGTGTGTGTGTATGTATGGGGGTGTGTGCGCACATGTTCACATGTGTGAGTGTGAGCATGTGCATGCCTCATTGCACAGGTTGAGGTCAGAGGTCAACCTTGGGTGACAGGATTTCTTGTCGTTTTCCCTCTGTGTATTGCAAGCTAGCTGGATTCTGGGTGTGCCCCTATCTCCGTCTCCCATCCTGCTATATAGGAGCGCTGGGATTATAGATTTGTGCAATTGTCTCCAGTTTTACATGGGTTCTGGGGATCCAAATTCAGGGTCCTAATACTTCACCCATCAAATCATTTCATCAGGCCCTAATGTTACTTTTACTGATTTAAAGCAGAAATAAAGATGTCAGCAGGCTGTCACTCCTTCTGGAAGCTCTGCTGGAGAATCTTTCTGCTGTGTTTGTGTGAACATGCGCACGTGTGTGTATTCATGTGTGAACAGGCGTGTGGAGGCCAGAGGTCCACCTCAGGTTCACTCCTCTGGAGCCTTCTCCCTTTGTTTTGAAGCAGGGCGGGACGCCAGTGGGACCTGAGAATACCCGACTCGGTTAAACTGGCCAGGGAGCCCCAGGGACCCTCCTCCCTTCAGTCGCCCTGACTCTGGGCCCACAAGGACATGCCACCACCCTCAGCTTTTTACGAGCAGCTGGGGTGGAACTCAGACATCCGCGCCTCTGAGGCACTCACTGTGAGATTTCTCCCAGCCCCCACTCGCTGCCTTTTGGCTCCCAGCACATTCCTCTGTGCTCTGGGCCCCCATTCAGCCTCTGGTCCCCAGAACCTTTCTCTTTGCTTTCAGCTGTCTTTTTCAGCTTCTTTATTCTGCATGGTTCCATTTTTTATAAACTGCTAGTTTCTTTTTACTGTTAGTTTTTAAAATTGGGATCCAAGGCAATGGGTTCCACAATTGCATTTCATTCATGTTTTGTTTCCTTGGTCCTCTTACCCCGCCCCCTTTCACCCCCCTCACCCCGCTCCCGGTCTGGATCGTCCTTCTCCTTCCTCCAGCCTCTTTTGAGCTTTCAAGTCATGTGGATTCTGTTTCCCTCCTGTCTCACCCC
>CABHPH010163176.1:0-37146 GCA_902168325.1 Peromyscus nudipes
CATAGATTACATTCGCAGTATTCATTCAATTATATATATATATATATTTTAATTTTAAATGCCAAATGTCATTTATTGAAGGGGGGAGGAGGTCTTAAATACAGGCTTACAGCACAATGGGAGGACCCTGGAGGGCAGAAGTTTGCCACTGATGTTTTACAATCTTTCATCTAAGCTGTTAACGCCCAAGTTTTTATAATGTTTTAAGTCAAATGCCTTCAGTGAGTTTATTAAAGTGGTTTATTCAAATGCTTTTGTGTAGGGTTTGAACTACAGTTCCGATTAGGCCCGACTTTACAAGGGAAAGCTGTTACTGTGTATACAAATTACCCATTTCCTGGAGAAGCATTTAATCGAGAAAAATTCCGTTCCTTGGATTGGGAAAACCCAACAGAAAGAGAAGATGATTCTGATAAATACTGTAAACTTCATCTGCAGCAGTCTGGATCTTTTCAGTACTACTTCCTTCAAGGGTAAGCCAGGAGTTAATGTATTCTATAACTTAAGTTATCTGACTGTAAATGTTACTGTGTGAACCACAGTGGTGCAGTTTTTACAGAGTTTTTGTTTGTTTGGCTTTTTTGCTTTTTCGAGACAGGGTTTTTCTCTATTGCCTGGGCTGTCCTGGAACTTCCTCGCTGGCCTCGAACTCAGAGACCTGCCTGACTGCCTCCCGAGTGCTGGGATTAAAAGCATGAGCCACCTGCCTAACTATGGTGCTTTCTTGAGATGTGGTTAGGCTGTGATTCTTCAGTTTTGAGGAGGTCACTGTCTAGCCCATTGTACATTCAAGGTATATGTAGTTAAACTCCAAGCTTTTCCTGTCATCACTTTAGAAGACACTATTTATTTGAATGATACTGTTATTGATAGACATTAGTGTATTTATTTTCTAATAAATAAACCATACTGGATGTCATATTTTATTCTGTGGAGATCTATAGTAGTTGAGAAAGGATAGGAAATACCTGTTCTGGGGCTGGAAAGATGGCTTAGTGGTTAAGAGCTTGAACTGCTCTCACTGAGAACCCAAGTTTTGTTTCCACTTCACATCAAGTGGCCCACAGCCTCCTGTAATTCCAGCTCCAGGAGATCCATCACCCTCTTCTCCCATAGGCATCTTCACTCAAGTGCACATAGCCACACACTGACAGACACGAACACATAATAAAAAAGGAAAGAAAATACCTATTATATGTTTTATTACAACCTTGTAAATGACTATTTATTTATTTGTTTGTTTGTTTGTTTGTTTGTTTGTTTGAGACAGGGTTTCTCTGTGTAGCTTTGGAGCCTTTCCTGGAACTCACTCTGTAGCCCAGGCTGGCCTTGAACTCATAGAGATCCGCCTGGCTCTGCCTTCCGAGTGCTAGGATTAAAGGTGTGTGCCACCACTACCCAGCTGTAAATGACTTTTTAAAAATGATTTATTTATTTTTATTTTATGTGCATTGGTGTTTTGCTTCATGCATGTCTGTATGAGGGTATATGGTACACCAGAACTGGAATAACAGGCAGCTATGAGCTGCTATATCAGTGCTGGGAATTGAACCTGGGGTCTCTGGAAGAGCAGCCAGTGCTCTTAACCTCTAAGCCATCTCTCCAGCCCCAACCAATGCTTTTAACCCCTGAGCCATCTCTCCAGTCCCTGTAAATGGCTTTTATATACTTATAAATAAACATTTTAGCCATGGGTGGCACAGGCCTATAATCCCATCACTGCGTATATGGAGGCAGGAAGATCTGGAGTTCAGGGTCTTCCTCCACTATATAGTAAATTTGAGGCAGCCTGGGCTACATGAAACCCTGGATGAATGGGAGGGAGGGGTAAAGGGAGGGGTTTAAGGGCAAATTAACCTTCCAGATAGAATCAAACTGAATTAATGCTTTTTCCTTCTAACTAACTAAAAATGTTTTGTTTATTTTCCCTTAGAAGTGAGAAAAGTGGAGGAGGTTACATAGTCGTGGATCCTGTTTTACGTGTTGGAGCTGATAACCACGTGTTACCCCTGGACTGTGTTACTCTCCAGACATACTTAGCAAAGTGTTTAGGACCCTTTGATGAGTGGGAAAGCCGACTAAGGGTTGCAAAGGAATCAGGTAGTGTTCAGTTTGCTTTCCTTTCCTTTTCTTCATTTTAAAACTAAACAGAGTTGCTATGATACAGGTCTCAAAGGCTTTTCTTCTCCTTTTAATATTGATTACTAATGTAGTGAGAAAAATAAAATCCACAGCTTCTACAGATACCAGGTTCTGTGGATCAGGTTAACAAAGGGAGGCACTCAGTCATAAAGTAAAATGATTATCATTTATAAGATTTTATTTGGCACATGAAAGTTAGTAATAAAGCTATTAAAATATGAAGGAAAATGTGTCATCATATATGATTTTAATTAGCCAATATTGATTATCCCTTTTCTATATAAAAGGCATATGCTGCTGGGCATGCCAAGAATAAAATGAAACTGGGTTGTATTTTCCTCTTAAGTAAGGTAGACTAGCATCAACATTCTAGTGTCATGCTAAATATACTACAAAGAAGGGAATGAAAGTTTCAGTGGCATAACTCTGGTGAATGCAAGTCCCATGGAACATTTAAAGTATTACACTTGTGTACGACATTTTGTGCATGCCGCTCTGTCCTGTCAGCAATTACAGTTGAACCTCATAAGAGCTAAGCACTGTGATGATGGCTGCCAAATAGCTCATGTCATTACCCACTTCTCATAGACAAGGACAGTGGTGGCCTGAAAGCCGTAAGTGGATTTGCTGACAGTCTGTTGTGGTAGAGCTAGGACTTGAACCCTAGCCGTTGGTTCCTTTTCTACTGGCATGTCTGTCTTACTGTTCATGAGAAAGCTCATGTTTATGCCTTGCTTAGCTTCAGGGTGATCTGTTTGCCTTTTCATGTGGTGGTCTGTGTTTTCTTACTTGTAGGTTACAACATGATTCACTTCACCCCACTGCAGACTCTTGGACTGTCTAGGTCATGCTACTCTCTTGCTGATCAGCTAGAATTAAATCCTGACTTTTCAAGACCTAATAAAAGATATTCCTGGAATGATGTTGGGCAGCTAGTAGACAAACTGAAAAAGGAGTGGAATATTCTTTGTATTACAGATGTTGTCTACAATCATACTGGTATGAGCTTCAGTGATTTCAGCGTGAATATTAAATTCTTATTGTTTTGTTTATTAATACTTTCATTTGATTTTAAATTATTGTTGTTAGTAGTATTTTGCAGTGTGAGGAATTGAACACTGGACCTCATATATGCTAAAGAAAGCAAGCTGTCTGCCACTTAGGCATGTCCCTGGCCCTTATATAACATTCATTCTAGAGATCAAAAAAAAAAAAAAACAATTAAGAGGCCTTCGATTTTAAAACCATTTTATAGAATAATGCCAGTGTTAGGTTGTTAGGTGAGCATATAATCAACATGAAAGTCCATTGCATGTGATGCTTATAGAAATAGGAGAATGGGCATAAGAGGGACCTAGACACTTGTTTCCACCTGAATATAAGTACTTTTCCGACTGACAAGGGGATTCTGTACAGCAGGAGCCCTTGTTCTGTACCACACATTTAGAAATATAATGCTGAGCATGGTGGGTGTGCCAGCAATCCCAGCACTTGGGAGGCAGAGGTGGGGGAGTCACTGTGAGTTCAAGACCAGCCTGGGCTACACATTGAGTTGCAGACCAACCAGAAGGGCTATATTGTGAGACTCTGTCCCCAACAACAGCACTCATTATTGAAGAGAAAAGTATTGATAAATCCTCAAAGTCAAATCCTTTATGTGATAAAAGAGTGTAGTTCGACATCTAAAGTACTAAAAAGAGTAAAGCTACATAGATGTAGTGTTTTCCTGACAGCCATCTTCTGTAGAGATATTTCTTCCCCTTACATGTCCGAGCAGCTTGCCTGGCCTCATGGGGACTGTGGCCCTGGCCTTCTGCTTTAACCCTGTGTACCTTACAAGGATCCACTGTGTGTACCTCAGTGTGGACAGTCTGGAAACCACTGCTTTACATATGTCAACAGTGGAAATTCTGGATGGAGCAGTTTTAAGGTGTAGCTGTTTCATAAAGTCTTTCCTAAGTAGCCATAGAAATTATGAAGATACTTAAAAGCATATATATATTTTTTTTTCATGACTATTGGTAATAATCTCTAATAGTAATGGCAAACAAAGTTGGATTTTTAAAAAGATACATTCAGGCTGGGCAGTAGTGGCGCATGATTTTAATCCTAGCACTCAGGAGGCAGAGGCAGATCTCTGTGAATTTGTAGGCCAGCCTGGTCTGCAGAAAGAGACCCAGGACTGCCAAGGCTACACAGAGGAACCCTCTCTCAAAAACTAAACAAAAAAATACATTCCAAAATGTGATGTTTCTACATGTACTTTGGAACCAGGCTTCAAAGTCTACAGTGCAAACTTTGTATTTCAGTAACTTCATATTCACCACCTGAAAACTGGCAGTGTTGGTGATGACTTGGACACCTACAACATTCACATCGAGTTAGCAAAGCAGGTATAGACACAGAGCTACAAATAGTGAGAGTTAGAATACTGCTTAGGCAGTGGCTCATTAAGACACTTCATAAGAAATTGTATTTATCCCTTTCAGAAGACAGGCTTTCCAAGATTAGTGTTCGCTCAGCCATGATGGTGAGCCAGGTTCCTCCGGGTTGCTCCATCATCTCCTACACTTCACTTCCAATGTTTAATCAAACATGGCTGCTCTGGCTCCTGTTGCCACACTTAGTGGAAACGGGAAGTCAAGTGTTTAAAGACACGAGCTGGTATAATGTTACTCTGCCCATAATGCATCACATAGGATTTTGTCTCTGGTCACACCTAGCTACACAGGAGACTTGCAGTATAGTGTTTGGTTTTGGTTTGTTTTTGTTTTTTGAGACAGGGTCTCACTTTGTAGCCCAGGCTGGCCTGGAATTCACTGTGTAGACCAGGCTAAGCATCAAACTTGTGGTAATCCTTCCTTAGCCTCCCAAATGCTGGAGTTATAAATACAAGCCACCAAGCCGTGCAGTGGTAGTACACACCTTTAATCCCAGCTCTGGAGGCAGAGGCAAGCAGATCTCTGAGTTTGAGGCAGCCTGGTCTATAGAGCAAGTTCCAGGCAGGGTGACACAGAAAAACCCATCTTGAAAAATCACTAAATAAGTAAATACAAGCCACCATACCTTGCTCGGTTTAACTTTTATTATCAGATCTGTGTTCTTAGTGTATCCTGTTTTCATCTGTTTATTTATTGTAAGTACAAATAAACACTGAGTAAATAAGTTACTTACTAAATAACAATAAACTAGAAATAATAGTGATTATAAAGTCCAGTCTGACTACAAGATGTGTTCTTCCCTTTTCTTTAAGCTACTAATAGTAAGTGGATCCATGAACATCCGGAATCTGCATATAATCTTGTTAATTCTCCACACTTGAAACCTGCCTGGGTCCTAGACAGAGCACTTTGGCATTTCTCCTGTGATGTGGCAGATGGGAAGTACAGAGAAAAAGGAGTCCCCGCTTTGATTGAAAATGATCACCACATGAATGTAAGTGTGTGTAGAAGACCACCCCACAAACTTCCAAAGAGCAAGTTAACTGTATATAAGTGGAAATGTGTAGAATATGGAGAAAGGAATGTGGTCTGATACATTTTATGTTGTTTTTAATATTGAAATTTTTCAGTGCATTCGGAAAATAATTTGGGAGGACATTTTCCCAAGGATTCAGCTCTGGGAGTTTTTCCAAGTAGACGTTCACAAAGCAGTTGAACAATTTAGAACACTTCTCATTCAAGGTAAAGACTTTAAACTAGGTTGTCCCTATCACTTTTTAAGACATTGAAGGTTACTCTTAAAGGGATGACTCTTTCTCTGTAGTTAGCATCATTATTAAATCTTTATGGATAATGTTTGTGGGATTTTTACAATACAAAACACCAATTTTTCTTGGCAAAGTGATGCGTGCCTTTAATCTCAGCACTAGGGAGGGAGAAGCACATTTGTGTGTAAATAGGAGGGGGAGGGAGGAAGGAAATATCCCTGTTAACTTTTTGTTTTATTTTCTATGAAATAGTTATGTACTGAAAAATTGAATAGTGACAGTTACAATCTTCTGTGAATGTTTGCATTTAAAATACCATTATTTCTTTCTTTCAGAAAACAGGAGAGTAACTAACCCTGATCCAAAGGAACATCTTACAATTATTCAGGACCCTGAGTACAGACGGCTCGGCTGTGCTGTGGATATGAGCATCGCGCTGGCGACTTTTGTACCACATGAGTATGTTATGCATTTGCCCGGTGGTGTTACTCATAAGAACTGATACTGTTCATTAAAACCTTCATTGAAAATGAGTAAAGGAAGGGGTTGATGAGGCGACTCAGTAGGCAAAGGCGCTTGCTGACCACTGGAAATTGATCCTCAGAAGAAGAAAATCCACTCTGGAAAGCTGTCCTTTGACCACCACACATGCTATGCACACCCATACACATACACAACTTCTACATACTTAAGAAATAATAAATGTGAAATGTTTTTAAAAATAAAACGAAGTAATCTGCCCTGTTTTTACAATTTCAACACCTGACCTTTCCTACATTCTCTGTGTCAGGCCATCCTGCTAAACGTGTAATTAAAACTTTTACAACTGAAAAAGCTCCTCAGTCCTGATGACAGTGTTTAGATTTCTGTGACACTTGTTGGGAAATGTTCAAGTCTGGGTTTTGAAAGCACTAAAGCTTGTTTTCCTCTGTCCGCTAGCGCCGGGCCAGCTGCAATTGAAGAGTGCTGTAACTGGTTCCGTAAGAGACTGGAGGAGTTAAATGCAGAGAAGCACCACCTCACCAGCTGCCATCAGGAACAGGTCCAGCCAGTTCTGAATCGCTGCTTTTCTCTGAGTCTGAGTCCCTGGCGTTTTCGCTGGCATTGTAACGTAATTCAATGTTTTCTAGGCCGTTAATTGTCTTTTGGGAAACGTGTTTTATGAACGACTGGCTGGCCATGGCCCTAAACTAGGACCCGTCACTAGAAAACATCCTTTAGTTACCAGGTATACATTCTGTTTTAAAAAATGTCCTCTTGATGATAATAAAAGTTGAGAGCATTTAACTTTTCAACTTGACCTAATATTTCTTTTTCTTCAATACAGTATATTGAAATAGAAGTTCTGATTCAGAAATAGGCTTATTACTGATTAATTTTCATAGACAAGTCTTCAATTAGAAAAACTATCAGCAGTTTAAACCAAATTACATTTATTTATGTTGGTATTTCTGGAGAACTGCATATTTAATGTCAGTCTGTTTTCTGTTGCTAAAACAGAATGCCCAGATTGGGTAATTTATAAAGAAAGGGAGTTTAATTTGGTTCAGGGTCCACAGGCCAGGAAGTCTAAGATCATGGCAGCAGTATCTGCTCATTTTCTGGCCAGGGCTGGGCTGTCTCAGTTCATGGCAGGAAGATGACAGGCAAGTGAGTGAAGACACAAAACACAAGGTGGCTTCTGAAACCCACCATCATGATAACTATGCAAGAACTCACCCAGAAGAGAAAGATGTTAATCCACTCACGAGGGTGTCCTGCCCAGAACCAGGACACCTGTCACTGGGCTTCATCTCCCAGTACCACCACGTTAAGGAATTAAGGCTCCATACCTGGAGTAGTGGCACATGTCTGTAATCCCACAGTATGGAAGCAGAGATGGGAGAAGTCCAAGCTCAAGGTCCCTGTGCTGGAAAGTGAGGCTGTGTCTAAAGAAGGGGAGGAGCAAAGGAGTTAAGGTTCCAGTGCATGAACTTTTGGAAACGCTGTACGATTAGCACTCAGCAGTAGTAACTTCAGTGCTAGTTGGAGAGAGCAAGCACCCAGCTCCTTACATAAAAACCTGCAGCGTCGGGGCTAGAAGGATGGCTCAGCAAGTAAGAGCACTTGCTGCTCCTGTGGAGGACCTGGGTTCAGTTCCCAGCTTCTGCTTGGTGGAACCACCCATAACTCCAGTTCCACGGAATACGTTGTCCTCTTCTGGCCCCCACGGCCACCAAACATACACACAGTGTACTCAGTATGTTCAGGCAAAATACTCATCTACAAAATAAAATTAATCAACCTTTTATAAAGCACACAGCGTATGTTAGGCAGCTAAAGGGTAGGAAATCCTCAGTGGTTTCCCTATAATTCTATGAAGTTGTGAAGGTTATTTCATGTTAACTATTCTTCAATTTTTTCATTTTAGTTCTTCAAGTTTTTAATGTTGCTCCTTTTCATTCTCTTCACGGAGTTTCTTTGTGTGGACCTTCTTTTATTCTCTCTCCCTAGGTATTTTACTTTCCCCTTTGAAGAAATGGCCTTATCCACAGAAGAGTCCATGATGCACCTCCCAGATAAAGCTTGCTTCCTGATGGCGCACAATGGATGGGTGATGGGCGATGATCCCCTTCGCAACTTCGCTGAGCCAGGTCCCTGACTTTTCACTTCTCTCTAGATGGAGAACTTGTGGAAGGCCCAAACTGGGATCTGTTTTATTGGTTGTTTTTGTTTTTACAGTGGGTTCTTGGCTTTTAAACTGTTTGGCTAGAAGTATCAGAAATGCATCAGTTTGAGAGTGAACCTGTCTCCTTTACCCCCGCCTCTCATTTTCCCAAACTAACTGTTATGTGTCTGTTTCATATAGCGTCCGTCTACTTAGGATTCAGTTTAAGCAGAATATTCTATTGCCTTTTTTAATGTGTATGGATGTTTTGCCTGCGTGTATGTGTGTATGTGTCAGGTACCCTGGGATTGAATTTATAGATACTGTGAGCCACCACGTGGGTGCTGGGAGTAGAACCCAGGTCCTCTGGAATAGTAGCCAGGACTCTTAACCAGTGAGTCATCTCTCCAGCCCCTCCACTGCATTTAAAAAGTAAGTTGGAAACCACTTTTGTTAGACTGCATTGTTGTAAGATGTTTTCACTTACTGGCCAGAGAAGTTAAGTTAACTGGAAAGGCACGCTAGAGACAGCTACCCTCAGAGTCCTTCCTCCTCGCTCTTAGTCTGCTCTGCAGCTTCTTCACTGGAGCAAACCTATTGCTGTACTTTTCTCCCCCAGAATTCCAGGGCTAAGGCTTTATTTTAGTAACATTACAGTTAATTTAAAAATGGTATTTATTTTTAAAGAATATAGTTTTGAGTTAAGGTTTTTCTGTCTCCCCTTTTCTGGTAAGTCTAAAGGAAAAAAGCCATTCTCCTGTATACCATGGCTTTAATATACCTGTTGCTAAAAGGGGTGGCGAGGAGAATTTAAGGGTAGAGCTGGAGCTTTAAAAATGTATGTAAAACTTCGGGGCGTGGTGTCATGCACCTTTAATGCTAACTCTGGGGAGGCAGGAGCAGGCGGATCTGTGAGTTCGAGGCCAGCCTGGTCTAGAGTGAGTTCCAGGAACTTGCTCAGAGTCCTCTCTCAAAACAAGAACTAAAGTTTTAAAAACAGAATGATATCACTGTAAATGTTTCTCCTTAAGAAAGAGCTTGAACTTTGTATATTGAGCTTACATCTTAAGAGGGACTCTAAAGCTAGAACTTTTTACAGAATAGTTATGAGCTAAAATTGATGTCTTGAAACTTCATCCTATGCCATTTTACGTTTTTCCCCCCAAAGTGTTGGGAGTTCAACCCAGTGCCTTTTACACACATAAGTGCTATATACCTGAGCTATATTCTCACCCTCATTTTAGATGTAATTTTATCCAGGAGACTGGAGAAATGGCTCAGCAGTTTAGAGCAACTCCAGTTCCAGATAATCAACCACCCTCTTCTGGCCCCTGAGAGCACCAAGCACATACATGATATACAGACATACATACAGGCAAAACACCCATACATATAAGATAAAATCATAATTAACTTTTTAAATTTAGCCAGAATATCATTTATGGAAGAAATAACAGTTTGAAAACAGCATTGTTTCCTTGAGATAATTGTTGTCATCCAATTTCATGCACCACTGAAGGCAGTTGTTCTTTTACAGGCTCAGAGGTTTATTTAAGGAGAGAACTGATTTGCTGGGGTGACAGTGTTAAATTGCGCTATGGGAATAAGCCAGAGGACTGTCCTTATCTGTGGGCACACATGAAGAAATACACTGAGATAACTGCCACTTACTTCCAGGGAGTGCGTCTTGACAACTGCCACTCCACACCTCTTCACGTGGCTGAGGTACGAACAACTCCTTTTCCTTGACAAAAGAAATACAGTGACATCTGGTAGCTCCCCGAAGTTCCTGCCACACAGGTTTAGTCTGCTCTTGTACACTGCTCTTGATTTAGTAGTAATGTTTGACACATATGACAGCTTATCTAATTCTAACAACCTGGTTTTGTTTTTGATTTTCTGAGACAGGATTTCAGTGTGTAGCCCTGGTTGTCCTGGGACTGGTTCTGTAGATCAGACTGGCCTCGAACTCAGAGAGCCACCTGCCTCTGCCTCCATAGTGCTGAGATTAAATATGTGCATCACCATGCCCAGCCTCTAACAATCTTTTGATACAACTGTTACAGAATACTAGGCTATAAAATGCTTAGTCAGTTAGTTTTTAAATTTAGAAAAAAGATCATAATTTTATGTAATAATATGCATGATAACTTTATTGACAATATGTAAAATATTAAGGTGTCTTTTAGGTTATTTCCAATATATATTATAAATGTAAAGTTGAGGGCTGGAGAGATGGCTCAGAGGTTAAGAGCACCGACTGCTCTTCCAGAGGTCATGAGTTCAATTCCCAGCATCCACATGGTGGCTCACAACCATCTATAATGAGATCTGGCACCCTCTTCTGTATACATAATAAATAAATAAATAAATCTAAAAAAAAAAATCACTGAGGCTATCCTTAAAAAAAAATGTAAAGTTGAGTAGCATATTATACGTTATAGTGATTATTCAACTTTGGCTTTTGTTTTCATTTTAGGGGTACTTGGGCATTGCACATTGCAGTACTATGTTCTGTTCTGAGCTATAACCCCTAGCCCTTATAATGGACATTTAAACACTAACTCTGTGGCGTATTAAAGCTAGTTTGAGCGTCATTGATTCAATTTTAATCAGTCACCTTTAGAAACATAAATGAAAGCTAACTGTAATCTGTTCTTTGGACTTATGAGCAATGTCAGTATTTACTCTACCTCTTATAAAGATAAATTTAGTAGTTTTTAAAGTGACGGTTTGTGAAAATATGTACTTATAAGCCTGGTTTAGTGGCGCGCACGCCTTTAATCCCAGCACTAGAAGGCAGAGGCAGGTGATCTCTGTGAGTTTGAGGTAGAGGCAGGTGATCTCTGTGAGTTTGAGGCCCAGCCTGGTCTACAGAGTGAGTTCCAGGATAACCGGGGCTACATAGAGAGACCCTGTCTCAAAAAATGAAAAGAAAAAGTGCTTATATAAAAAACATTAACTTATTTAGTTCACATTTTCTCTCTGTGTGTATGTGCATGTATTTTTGTGATTCCAGATGGTTTTAATGGGAGGGATTTGATAGGAAGCATTAACCAGGCTGGTAGAACATTATTTACCTCTAAAAATTAAGCAGAGAGTCTTTTTCAGCTGTGCTTTTAGCAACAGTAAAAAAGCCATATTTGTAACATTGCTATAATGTTATATAGCAAATTAAATTTAAATGGCAAAGTCCTCTAGGATTCTACTTCGTAGCTAATAAAATTGCAGGTATTTTACTAACCTCTGCGTAAGAATTCCTTCAAAAAAATTGGTAACAATCTGATTATTAACCACTATTATCTGTTTCTCTGGTAAATCAGTAGCACCAATGTTACATATGCATTACACACACACACACACACACACACGCACACGCACACGTAGAAGTGATAAGGTGCTGGCATTTGTTGTCATCTACAGGATGAGTTTAGCTTAACCTTTACTAAATAATTCACCATCAGATATAACTATCAGTTCTGACTTAATTAGCCCCCCAGAGATTAATAATCTTATTAGAGGTACTAAGAACAAATAAAAACAGGGGCAGTCTGGCAGAATTGCAGTGACTGTCACAGGCTGTGTATTTAATGACACTAACATTTTCTTTTTTTCTCTTTCCTTCCCCTCTGTCCCTGTGTCTACAAACCTAATCTTCTTTTCACTGTTGTTCTCTGTAAACCCTTGGGCCCCCACGGGTGCTGATCTTTCATGGTGTCTTACATGTGCACACCAAACTTCATTTGGTACTTCCTTTTGTGTTCCCTTGTACCTGTCTCACGTCAATCCACACCTAGTCTTGTCCCCTCCTTCCCTCTCCATCCTGCTCTCTTCTTTCTTTTACATTTGTGACTATGCTTTTTGCAGTACATGCTGGATGCTGCTAGAAAATTACAGCCCAATCTTTATGTAGTGGCTGAGCTGTTCACAGGAAGCGAAGAGCTGGACAATATCTTTGTTACTAGACTGGGCATCAGTTCCTTAATAAGAGGTAGGCTCACTGAAGTCCATTTCCTATCTGAGATTGTAAATGGATGTTTCCTATCCCAACCGCCTATTCCCCAGTACCCAGCAACCTCTTCCCAAATTACCACACAGAAGCTTATATTAATTATAAATGTTCGCCTGATAGCTCAGGCTTATTACTAACTAGCTCTTATATTTTAAGTTAACCCATCTTTCTATTTATGCTTTGCTACATGGCGGTACCTTTATTAGCATGGCACGTTCACCTACTCCCTCTGTGTCTGGCTGGTGACTCCTGATTCTGCCCATTTCCTTCACATCATCATTAGTTTGGTTGCCCTGCCTATACTTCCTGCCTGGCTACTGGCCAGTTAGCATTTTATTAAACCAATTTAAGTGACAAATCTTTACAGTGTACAAGAGGATTGTTCCATAGCATTTCCCCCTTTTGTCTAATTAAAAAAAAGGTTTTAACTTTAACATAGATTATAAAAATTATGTAAGATTATACACAACAAAAACGGTTATCAAGTAAGAATTACAGTTACAGTATCCAGTCTATCTGTATTTGGCAAAATTAGAGAAAATACTTAATTATCTATCTAATCTTGGTGAGCCTAAATTTTTATATCTATATATCTAAGGAAAACTATAATTATAACCATTTAGTCTTCAACTCCATCAAAGACCCCAGAAGGGTGAAATATTACATACTGACAGGGACATCCGTCTGCCTGGACAGTCACCCAAGGTTCCTCTGTAACGTTGGGTCATCCTCTTTGGCCTACAGGCCTAGCATATCTTATAGACTTAACTGTGAAACAGGGAATTCTGAAGGACTGTCCTACCTTGTCTTGGCAAAGTTCTGCAGTCACTTTCTTTTGTGTCCTTCTGTCCAGTTTGAACAATAACTCAGCAATTGAGGCATGGCCAGTTTCTTTGCCCATATGGCTAGCTTTTGCCATAAAGAAAACAAACTCCATATGAAGCTTCTTTGATGCCAATCATCTTCTCTGAAGTAGATTTTTGCTGCCAGGAGCAAATATGTCTCACTGTTGTGAAAGGCCTTAGTTTATTAAACATATTAAATTCCATATTCTGTAAGTCTTTGAAGTGTTTGAAGGTCATCTATCTAAATATATGTGCATGACCTTGAAAACATACCTAACATGACTATAAGTTTGACTATTATAGATGACTATTAATCTATATTTCTTAATTATATATTAAATTTTTAAATGAGCTACATAAACATAATACCCTAAACTAGAGTAGAAATATACATACAGTATAACAAAATTAACTTTAAATTTGGAACAATTTTAAAATCCAAATCTAAAATCCATACCAGTGTAAAACATTCTGAGATTAGTAGCTTTTTTATGGATTAAAGTGATTCAATATCTACCCTTTTATCCTATAATTTCTGTATCCCCCTTTTTTCTTTTTAGAATGAGATCCCTGAATCTAATCTCCTTTGTTCAGCTTTTTTCCTGACCATTACCAATAACACTTGTAACCAACCCCCCCTAAACAATGAAAAACATTTGTAACCAATATTTTGGGAATGCGGGTGTAGTTCTCTAGACTACTTCCTGCTGATTGGGAGTGCTGATAATCTTTGAGGGACCCTGAGAAAATTTAGGATAATGGTTAAGTCTTGGCTAGAGTCGTCTGTGAGACTGGATCATCTCAGCAAGCAGCCTTGAAGCTGTTCTGGATGCAGAACTCAGAGGAAACTGCAACAGAGGTGCTCTGAAATGATGGACCATCTGGGCCATCAGTTCCCATCAAAAATTTTTCAAGGGGTCTTTCTTGATCAGACCTGATTTTTTCTTAACCCAGAATGAATCCAGAGCCTCTCCTGTAGAAATAAATGCAGAACCTCTTTCCAAGATAACACATCTTTTGACTTAAATTTTGAAGTCAAGATATTTTTAAAATATGTAGGTTGATTTAATCTACCAGTTTCCATAATCAAAGGTCTCTTAGCAGCCAAAAATTTTAAACACAACACATTAATATACGTAATCCAGACTCCCTGTTTATTTTCCATCTTTACATGGCTTATTATATTTTTTATTACTCTGTTTCTTTTTTAAGACCTTTTTCTACCCTTTTTCTTTTCTTTCCCAAGCCTATATATATTTTTAAACACACTGTAAACCATTTAGAGGGTTTTTGTTTTGTTTTTTGTCTTACTCTGTCTTTACTGTATATCTCTATGTTTTGCTGACCACATGAATCTTTAAACTGCTAAGAGGCATGGCTAGGACCAAAGTGGTGGCTTTAGTGGCTGGCTCTACCCCATTCTTTGGTTCTGAGAGCTTAGCTTCATGGTGGAGGTACCAGCAAGCCACATTTATTGCCCCAACTCTAAGAAGTTTCTGGGTTCACACTGCCACTGAGTAGTATGCCACCCACTACTCATAAATACCATTTAAACGTTTGGTAGCAGGACCTCTTAAAAGAGCTGCGTGGTTTTTGCTGCTAACGCTGAGTCAGGAAACCATCTCTTAAAGGAGCCATGCCTCTGTTCACTCTCAGAAAACAGAGCCCACCGGAGAAAAAGCAGTTACCAAGAAGTCGAATTTGACTCTAATTTTATGTGTTTGGAATCCTTTTTTAAGCTTTGTCAGGTTTTATGTGGAAATTTTGGCCACAAGTTGGAACGCCATATGTAAAGGGATATTTCCTGTCCTGACTGCCTGTTCCCAAATACCCAGCAGCCACTTCCCAAATTACCACACAGAAGCTTATATTAATTATAAATGCTCAGTCAATAGCTCAGGCTTATTACTAATTAGCTCTTACATTTTAAGTTAACCCATATTTCTATTTATGCTTTGCCATGTACTGGTTCATCTCCTGTTCCCTCTGCATCTGGCTGGCAACTCCTGTTCCCTCTGCATCTGGCTGGCAACTCCTGACTCTGCCCATCTCCTTCCCATCATCTTTATTTTGGTTGCCCCTCCTATACTTTCCTGCCTGGCTACTGGCCAATCAGCATTTTATTAAACCAGTTTGAGTGAGAAATCTTTACAGTGTACAAGAGGATTGTTCCATAGCATGAGATGCTTCGCTTTTGTTTAAGTGGATTACAAGGCATGTAATAGCTCTGATATGCAATACCTAATATACCTTTTAACAGGTAAAATGTCTAGTTTGTGCTAAGATACTTAGTTTCAAATAGAAAGACCAGTGAAGTCAGGTATGATGGTTTACACCTGTAATCTCACCGCTTAGGAGACTGAGGCAAGAAGATCACATATTTAGGACCAGCCTGCGCTACATAAGTTCCAGGCTAGCTTAGGATACATTTTTTTTTTTAAGATTTATTTATTTATTATGTACACAGAAGTGGGCGCCAGATCTCATTACAGATGGTTGTGAGCCACCATGTGGGTGCTGGGAATTGAACTCAGGACCTCTGGAAGAGCAGTTGGTGCTCTTAACCTCTGAGCCATCTCTCCAGGCCAGGATACATTTTTTAAGATCCTGTCTCAAAAAATAAAAGGAAAGAAAGCTGGTGAGATGACTCAGTGAGTAAAGATGCTTGTCCCCAAGCCAGGTGATCTGAGTTAGGTCCCCAGAGCCCACATGGTGGAAGGAGACAGCAGACTCCTGAAAGTTGTCCTCTCACTTGTACACGTATGGTGGCACCTGTGCACACACAATATGTCCATAAAAGTAATTAATTGATTTGAAAGGGCGAGTGAGAAAGGGAGAGAGGTAGGTGTGGTGAGGTACTGACTCAAAAACAGAACCGTATTTGTATATTTCGAAAATACACAAATCTGTTTTAACCTACTACTATATGATGCATTTTTTAGATATTTTCCCATAGATTTAATATAATCAGCATCCCAGTGAACAGCTATTGATCTTTTTTTTCTACTCAAGTTGTTTCTCCAGTTAAATTGTAGTGAAGTGTTGGTCACTTGGAGTTAGTGACATTTGCTTAATTTCTTAACCCCACTTTTAATAACGTTGATATGCCTTGGAAGTCAGTCATGCTCAGACTCTAACCTTCTCTTGGACATTGTGAGAAACGGGATTAGTAAACTGTCTGTTCTGTCTGCAGAGGCAATGAGCGCATATAACAGTCACGAAGAGGGCAGGTTAGTTTACCGATACGGAGGGGAGCCCGTCGGGTCCTTTGTGCAGCCCTGTTTGAGGCCTCTGATGCCAGCTATTGCGCATGCCCTGTTTATGGACATCACCCACGACAATGAGTGTCCAATTGTGGTAAGCATCAACCTGTTTCTGGTACTGCCTAGTGTTGCTAAATGTTTCAATATTTAGCCGTCTGGTGCTTGATGGCAGTGATATCCACATACTTTTTCAATGGTTGAAATGCCTTGATTTTGAAGTGTTTTGTTGTTTTGAAACAAATCACGTGCCTTACATAGTGTGTCTGTACTTGTTCTTGGCTGATGGAGTGTGCATGTCACTTGGCATTTGGAGGAACGTGAGTTTCTGCTTTCTTCTTTTCTAGCATAGATCAGCCTACGACGCTCTTCCAAGTACTGCGATTGTCTCCATGGCGTGCTGTGCTAGTGGAAGTACGAGAGGCTATGATGAGCTAGTGCCCCACCAGGTGTGTCGAACCCGCGTGGCCAGCAGCACTGGTCATTTTATCCACGTTTTTGTTGTAATTGACATGGGCATGTGACCGAGCTTTACCTCTTCAGATCTCAGTGGTCGCTGAAGAACGATTTTATACTAAATGGAATGCTGGGGCGTCGCCATCAAATGCAGGAGATGTTAATGTCCAGAGTGGGATTATTGCAGCCAGGTGTGCCATCAATCGACTCCATCAAGAGCTGGGAGCCAAGGGTTTCATTCAAGTAAGAAATGAAATTTAAAAAATTGCCCTCTGGACTTTCCGTTTCAAAGGAAGACCTTCTGGACTGAGCCCTTGTTTCTAGACGCGGCTCTGAGCCAGTTTCCCCCACTTCTCAGGTGTACGTGGACCAAGTGGACGAAGACATAGTGGCGGTCACAAGGCACTCACCCAGCATCCACCAGTCGGTTGTCGCTGTGTCCAGGACTGCTTTCAGGAATCCCAAGACTTCATTTTACAGCAAAGAAGTGCCTCAAATGTGCATCCCTGGTAATCTAACCCACGCACTGGGGGAATTACATCACGAAGTTACATTAGCACATTGTCTTCATATGTCATGTATGACATATAAACTTGGTTCAGAAAAGAACTTAGATGGAGCAATTTCACTGCATGGAACAAAATCTAGACAAAAAATATTCCTGAACATTAACATTGTTTGAGTTGTGAAATACTTTTGTTTGCATTTTAATGTATCCCTTTTTTCCCTAATATATATAAACATGTGTTTCCTTATACTGTGGATAACATGTGTCTGTGTTTCCATTTTTACATGTGCATAACATCTATACATGTACGATATACGCATATAAACACGTGTGTGTATTTAAAAGGCAAATATTAAGACTGCTCATAACCCATCCTCATCTACCATTCTAGCCTTCTGTCAGTCTGGCATTCAGCCAAGTAGATATTTTTATTATTCTCTATGTAGTCTTCTTACCCACTGATATATGATTATTTATAGCCTTCAAGGACTGAAGTCCTGTCTCTAAGTATATAGTCTGTCTATCTTTGACATTTATATGTCCCTGAGATCTTCCCTTATTGTTCTTTGACTTTTTGCTAGATGTCTACATTTTACTCCTTACTATTTTAGATAATATAGTATATATAACACAGCATACTCCTACACAAATAGCAACTGCTTGTTAATAGAATGAAGAGTCTAAAAAAAAAAAACATTCTGTTTGTGTGTCTGTGTGTCTATGTATTTGTGTGTATTTTTTTAAGGTGACAGGAACATAGTCATACAGGCTAGCCTAAAACCTACGAGGCTAGCCCTGGACTTAGAGGTGCTGTTCTGTCTCAGCCTCTTAAGTTGCTAGGATTACAGATTCACATATCCATGCCCAGCCTATATATTTCTTGCTAGTTTCTAAATATCTATGGCTTCAACTTTTAAAAATTGTCAACCTAGCTAGACGGTGGTGGTTCACGCCTTTAATCCCAGCACTGGGGAGGCAGAGGCAGTCAGATTTCTGTGAGTTAGAGGCCATCCTGGTCTACAGAGTGAGTTCCAGGATAGCCAGGGCTACACAGTGAAACCTTATCTCAAAAAAACAAAAAATAACACCAAAAATTGTCAACCTAAAGAATTTTAGGGTTAAATATTCATTACCTGCTTTAGTGATCTGATCCGGTCTTTGCTAATATCTTACTTAGTTTTCCTTTTGTTTATTTAGTATTTTTTGGCATTGGGTGTTACACCCAGGGTATAACATGTGCCAAGCATACATTGCACCACTGACCTACACTCCCAGCTCCATAGTTACCTTAGAGAACTCTTGGAGAACACAGTACTGTCTCAGGATTTGTGTTGATCCTGATCATTCTCAGAACATTCCCATTATCCAGTTCACTAATGGTAATTTCATCTCTTGTTATGTGAGTATTTGATCTTTAAAGAGTCTCTCTCCTAACACTAAATTTTGAATGTACATTAGAATAGTTTTTGTTAAAATGTTTATATTTTCCTAGGCAAAATTGAAGAAGTAGTTCTTGAAGCTCGAACAGTTGAGAGGAATACAAAACCGTATAAAAAAGATGAGAGTTCAATCAATGGGATGCCGAACGTGACGGCAGAACTCAGAGAGCACATCCAGGTATTTGGGGTTCTGGTTTTCACCGCGCTTAATATTTTAAGAAATTTAAATTAGTTAATGAATGGATTTTCTGTATCTTTTTTAAGCTTCATGAAAGTAAAATTGTCAAACAAGCTGGAGTTTCTACAAAGGGTCCCAATGAATATATTCAGGAAATAGAATTTGAAAATCTATCACCAGGAAGTGTTATCATATTCAGGTATGTTAATTAGAGTTCAAATGGTTGGCTTTACTTACACTGTAAATATTTTGGGGGATCTGGAGCGTTGGCTCAGGGGTTAAGAGTGCTTGCTGATATTGTAGAGGACCTGGTTCAGTTCCCAGAGCCATATCAGGTGCTCACAACCACCTGTACCTCCAGTTCCAGAGGATCTGATGTGTTCTTCTGCTCTCTCCGGGCACCTGCACACATTCAATTTGTACACACAGAGGCACATAACATTTTTTAAAAATCTAGAAAAAAATAGTTTGTGTATCTTAAGTTTGAATACACTAAAAGTTAACCTGTTTTTTTATAAACATTATTCAGAGTTAGTCTTGATCCACATGCTCAAGTCGCTGTCGGAATTCTTCGAAATCACCTGACCCAGTTCAGCTCTCTATTTAAATCTGGAAGCCTTGCTGTTGACAACTCAAATCCTATATTAAAAACCCCCTTCGCTTCGTAAGTATTCCCTATTTTATAGATCTACCACCTCAACAATGATGCGCTACCCCTGGTTTGATCTGGGCAGTTTTAAGCGTACTTTCTCTCCTTGCTACTACTCAAAGTGTGGTCTGCAGGCCATTGATGTCAGCCTCAGCCACTGTTAACAATTCAGTCTATCACTTCATCATTTGTGCATGTGCTCACCTGTGCACCTTTTCATGCTTATATATTCTTTCTCTATAGATTCTAAATGTATATATGCCTGCACATGCACATGCATGATTTTTCTGATCTCTCCAAGATTTAGTTGCATACATTATACTGCTTACCATATCATTTTTAATGTCAACATATTATTGTTTTATATATAGCAATGTCATAATAAATTTAGTAATTATCGACTCTGAGATATCTAAAGTGCTTCTAATTATTCCTTATTATGGGTATCTTGGTACCCTGATTTTTGCTAAGCTTTTAAATATTCCTTTGCTGTGTGGTACCACATAGTGCTGAAGAATATCCATTTTAGACCTAAGTTTAGCTAAAGCTTCAACACTGTCAGCATGATCTTGGCCACGTCATGTAGAATTTTCTGGACAGTGGAGCTAACAGTAGTATTTCCCTCTTAAGATTAAACAGGATAAAACATGGAAAACATGTGACACCATGCCTGTCGTCTGATAGCTGCTTAGCATGTGTGCTATCACTAGCACTGTTACATTTCTAGAAATGGAGTCTGGGGTTAGAATGTATCACATATTTGGAGCTTTTAATCCATTCTGTAAAGTAACCTCTGAAAAGATTATATCAATGAGCATGTTCAGCTTTGTGTAAGAGTTTCATCTTTTCCAATAATGAATATATATTATTATAATGTTATATTTAAGAGCATAAAGTATGCAGCACTCAGTAGGCAGAGGCAGGAGGATCCTGTAAGTTCAAGGCCAGTGTGATCTACATAGAGTTCCAGGCTAGCCAGGAATACTTAGTGAGACTTTGTCTCTAAAACATCAACAAAAAATAGAGCATAAGTTGGGTTTGAATTCTATTTCAGACTCTGAGGGGCTGTGAGAAGATAGACCTGGTTAGGGTTATAACTCAGTTGGTAGAATACTTTCTTAGCGTGCTCAAATCCCAGGTTTGTTCCCTAGTGCCACATGGTAGTATACACCTATAATCACAGCACTTCAAAGGAAGAAACAGGATGCTCAGAAGTTCAGTGTCATCCTTGACTGCATAGTGAATTTGAGGCCAGCCTGAGCTACATTAGACCCTGCAAAAAATAAAAGAAGTGAGGCATGGTGTTACATGTCTTTGATCCTAGCACCTGGGAGGCAGAGGCAGAAGCAGGCGGATCTCTGTGAGTTTGAAGCCAGCCTAGTTTACAAAGTGAATTCCAGGACAGTCAGGGCTATGTAGAGAGATCATGTCTCAAAAAAAATTAAATTAAATTAAATTAGAAAAAAGGAAGTAACGCTTTGAACAGTTATTACACGTCGAGTTTCTTTTATAAAGAGTTGTAAGAATTATTTATGTAAACCACCTGGCACAGTATTTGACACATAGTACCTGGTCAGGATTACTAATCAAATTGGTAAATATAAAATACTTTAACGTCTCATCTTAAATATTAGTTAAACTAATGTTTTATCCATTTGTATTTATTTGGCTAAATGTCATTTTATGCAGTAGCCTGTTTTTCTGTAGTGTTCAATATTTTGGTTGTTTTGTAAGAGTTTTTAAACACTGAGGATCTTAATTCAAAATATTCTAGTGAAGCAATTACGTACCAAAAAAAGTCTGTGATGGAATAGTTGTGTATGGCTCTAGAATGTTATATAAAAAAGGACATTTCTTTTTAGACCCACTCAGATTATTTCAAAGTAAGAACAAAAAAGTCTGCATTTTAAAGCTTCCTGGGTGCCTTTTGTGCAAGGAATCCACTGGTTATGTGCTAGGAAATACTGTCCTAGAGAGGAAAGGGCAGTGGGCCTGCTCACTTATTTGATGGTCCTGGTTCTTGAACTGGAGCTGTGGAAAGGGAGCAAAGCACAACAGTTTTCTAACTTGAAATAGAACAAAATAAGAGAAAAGGGATACATTCAAGAAGATATGTGTTCACAGAAAATGCTGGTTGTGTGAAGTGAAATTACCTGAGCAACTAAGAAAACTAAGAAAATACAATTTGAACTATTGTCTTAGTCAGTGTTCTATTGCTGTGAAGAGACACCATGATCATAGCAACTCTTATAAAGGAAAACATTTAATTGGGGTGGCAGCTTACAGTTTCAGAGGTTCAGTCCATTATCATCATGGTGAGGAACATGGGAGCATGCAGACAGACATGGTGCTGGAGAAGTAGCTGTGATCTCTACAAGTGGATCCACAGGCAGCAGAAAGAGAGAGAGCCACTGGGCCTGACTTAGGCTTCTGAAACCCTAAAGCCCACCCCTAATGACATGCTTCCTCTAACAAAGCCACACTGTTGCACGAATCCTAAATGGTCTTATAATAAAAACCCAGAGCCAGATGTCAGGGTGAAAGCTGAAAGATCAGAGAAGCAGAGCAAGCCACAACCACCACCTCATACCTCACCAACTCCTTAGCCTGACAGAGCATCTGCAAGAGAGTGAATTCCTGTCTCCTCCCACCTTATATTCCTTTCTCTGCCCAGCCATATCACTTCCTGTTTCAACCTTTTTTTTTTTTTTTCTTCGAGACAGGGTTTCTCTGTATAGCTTTGTGCCTTTCCTGAATCTCTCTCTCTGTAGACCAGGCTGGACTTGAACTCACAAAGATCCACCTGCCTCTGCCTCCCGAGTGCTGGGATTAAAAGTGTGCGCCACAGCTGGGATTAAAGGTGTGTGATCCCAAGTGCTGGAGTTAACGGTGTGTGCCACCACTGTCTGGGTCTGTTTCTCTTTTAGACTGAATTAGTCTCGTGTGACCCAGTGTGGCCTAAAATCACAGAAATCCAGACAGATCTCTGCCTCTGCCTCCAGAGTACTAGGATTAAAGGTGTGTGACACCACTGCCTGACCTCTATGACTAACTCTGTGGCTAGCTCTGTCCTCTGATCTTCAGGCAAGCTTTATTTCTTAGATTACAAATATATCACCACATTTCCCCTTTTTTTGTCTAAAATAGTAAAAGAAGATTTTAACTAATATAAGAAAAATGATATATAAAAAGTACAGTAACTATATACAATATATCAGTCAAGAATTACATTAATAATGTCTAGCCCATTAACAATGGACAAATTCAGAGAAAATACTCCATTATTTATCATATTTTGATGAATCCAAAGTGTTGTACCTAATTCACTTTCTATCCTAACTTGTATTACTAACCAAAAACTACCTTTTGATGTTTTTCAAACTTACACACTTTACACCTCTTTAGTGAGTTTCTTTTCTGAAATTGTTAACAAGGAAAACTATAACTATCTAGTCATCAACTCCATCAGAGACTGGAGAAGGAAATACTGTTAACTGAGTAAACAGGAAATATAAACAAGCAACTTCCAAAAAAATGTGAGAAATGGCAGAAACAGCTGGCTGCCTGGACAGTCACTCAAGGTTCCTCTGCAATTTTGGGACATCCATCTTTCAGCCTATAGGCCTAGCATATCTGACAGACTTTTCTGTGAAGCAGGATTTTCTAAAGGGCCTTCCTACCTTGTCTTGGCATGGATTGGCAGTCTGTTTTGTTTTGTTTTGTTTTTTCGAAACAGAGTTTCTTTGTGTAGCTTTTGGAGCCTGTCCTGGAACTCACTCTGTAGACCAACCAGGCTGGCCTTGACCTCACAGAGATCCACTTGCCTCTGCTTCCCGAGTGCTGGGATTAAAGGCATATGCCACCACCGCCTGGCTGGTAGTCCTTTCTTTTGTGTCCTGCTTGTCCATTTTGGACAGTATACTGTCAGCAGTAGAAGCAAGGGTACTTTCTTGCCCAGTGGCTAACTTTTCTGAGAAAGACAGTAAACTCCATATGGAGTTTCATTGATGCCCATCATCTTCTCTGAAGTAGATTGGTGCTGTCAGGAGCAGATATGTCTCATTGTCGTTAAAAACAAAAGAAAGAATCTATGTTATTAAAACATCTTAAATGCCATAATCTGTAGACCTTTGAAGTGTTTGAAGATGACCTGTCTATCTAAAATACATCTGTTTGACCTTGAATACATACCTAATATGACTATAAGTTCGATTGTAATAGGTAACTAACTACTAACCTGCATTTCTTTATTATCCTAAATAGTTTGTAATAATAACTTTCAAGGACTAGCAATTTGTATTACATTGTTAAATGAACTGTATAGGTACAATACCTTGAACAAGAGTAGAAATGTATGGGGCTGGAGAGATGGCTCAGAGGTTAAGAGCACTGGCTGCTCTTCCAGAGGTCATGAGTTCAATTCCCAGCAACCACATGGTGGCTCACAACCACCTGTAATGAGATCTGGTGCCCTCTTCTGGCCTGCAGTCATACATGCTGTATACATAATAAATAAATAAATCTTTTTTTTAAAAAAAAAAAAGAGTAGAAATGTATATATAGTATGTTCCAACAAAAATAGTCTCAAATTTGTGTCAATGTATACAATATACAAAAATCCAATCCACTGTAAAATAATTAAAACTAGTAGTTGCTTTTTAAAAGTAGATTCAATAATCTACCTTTTTATCTTATATCTATATTGTCTTTTTTCTTTTTCTTCTTTTCTTTTTTTTTTCAAACAAGAACCCCCAATCTAATCTTTGTTTAGCTTTTTCCCTGACCATTACCAATAACAACTTGTAATCAACCACCAAAACAATGACAAATATCCATAACCCATTGAAGGACCAAAAACTACCTACCCCACCTCTTGGGACTGTGGGTGTCATATTCTTAAAATTACTTCCTGCTGTCTTGGGGAATGATGGCATCTTTAGGGGATCCTGAAAAGAAAAATTTTGGTTTAATTGTCAAGTCCTGGGAGAGGTAGCTATATCATTTGTTGTCCAGTCTCTGCATAATAGGAAAGTGCAGGGCTTGTCGTCCTAGCTAGAGTAGTCTGTGAAGCTGGATCATCTCAACTGTCCATCTTGAAATTGTCCTGAGCAGTTTGTAGTCCAAAACCAATCTTTGGGTGGTGTTTATCAGGTTAATGGTGTTATCACAGTCCATGTGGAATCATTGTTGTGGGGCCCCAACATCCATTTAAAGATTTCAAAGATTATATTAGGTCAGATTATTTCTTTTCTTGGTAATTTTTTCCAGATAGTTCTCCTTCTTTGGATGCTTATTTGTCCAAAGGTCTTTAAATTTTTCAAGATGGTTGTTTTTATTTTCCTGAAAAGACAAAAACAAGACCCTTCCCCAACCCTAACTTTGGGGAGTTTCCAAATCTGATCTTTATCAGTTTTGATTTCTGGTTTCTACTTAAATTTTTGTTTTATTTTCTAAAGCTGTTCTATCATCCAGAGCAGTATGGTTTTTTACAGTAGGCATTAGATTCTTTTATTGCTCTTGGAAGGAGTTTCTTCCATGATGACAGGAAAGGACTGAATGGAATTTGACCTGGGGGCCTTTGAGAGGCCCCTCAGGGTGTTTCCCAGTGGGAAAGGCAAGGAATTACCTTGTCTGTCCCTTGTTGATCTGTATTGTGGGTCCAATGTCTGCCTTTGCCACACCTTCTGCATAATCCAGAAGGGTGGGGCATTCTATTGGGATTATTCCTTGAAAGAACATTATTTCAAGGAACACCCTGTTTACAGTCCCTTTTTAAGTGACTTTATTTACCGCAATTGAAACATTTGACATTACTATTTTTCTTCAAACCTCTGGAAATCACCTCTCCGATCCAAGCATCATCATGATTATGAGATTCAACATTAATTGTATCTCAGATCTATTCCTCCAAGGGTGCTGATCTTGCTTTGAATGGTCTAATTAAAGACCATTAATTAGACCCGTTTGCATTGTGAATTAGCATTTTCAAAAGCCAAAGATTCAGTTAATATTTGTCTAGCTTCTGAACTTATTATCATTCTATTTACTGCTGAAGTCAGTTTTTGTAAGAAATCAGTGAATGTTTCTTTTGGGCCCTGTATAACTTTAGTAAATGATTCAATTTTCTTTCCTACTTCTTCAATTCTTTCCCAAGCATTCAAGGCTGCTGTGGGGCTTAAAACTATGGTGTGGTCCTCATATAAAGATTGTCTTTGTACATCAGCATAATCACCTTCCCCAAGAAGCTGTTCTTGGCAAATTACAAGTCCTACACCTCTAGCCCTACTCCATTGTTCAATGGTCTAAGCCTCATCCTTCCACCAGGTCCTCCTTTATAATTGGGGACCAGCCTCTAAGACTTCTGTAACCAAATTTCTCCAGTCTTGAGAGATAATTCTATTACAAATTGACTACAAGTTTAACATCTGCCTCACAAACGGTGAATGCATGCCATATGAGACTATTGCTTCTTTGAATTTCCTCAAATCTAACATTTGCACAGGAGTCCATTCAGCTTACAGTCTTGGGGATATCTATTATTTGGCAGTTCCTGTCAGGTTACTGGATAAATTAAGGTTGGCTGTTTGAAAACCTTAGGCTCTTTCTCTGTAACATTATAATGCAATGTTGAGATTGGTTCTCCTTTAAATTCCTCTGTCTGGGTCTGAATATCTCTATGATCTGTTTTAATAAGCTTTTCTAAGACTTGTATCTTGCTTGGCACTCATATCAACCAAATTGGCACTTTTTATTTTAAAACATTGCGGGTTGGGGATTTAGCTCAGTGATAGAGCACTTGCCTAGCAAGCGCAAGGCCCTGGGTTCAGTCCTCAGCTCCAGAAAAAATAAAAATTAAAAAAAAAATTGCTGTCTTCAATTTCATACACAAATATAAGGTGTGGTGATTACATTCCACCTTATTTTTTTAAATAAACATAATATTTGCAATTGTAACCATTTTTAAGTTCACAATTCAGTGGCATGAATTATATTCAAGATATTAATTATACTCATGATATTCATTAATTATACTCATGATATTAATTACATTTGTGGTATTCATTGATTATATTCGCAGTATCCATTCAATAACTATATTTATGATATTCATTAATTACATTAATTGTATTGATTTATTACATTTATGATATGATGTCCTGATACTACTATCCATTTGTGGGGCTTTTCCATCACACAAAACAGAAACTCTGTACTTAGGAAATCATTGCTCTATATTCCTTTCTTCTCCATCTTGATATATTTCTAATCTTTCTCTCTCTATGAATTTGTATATTCTATATATTTCATGTAATACAATTCTATAGTATTTGTCCTTTTATTTGAATGTAAAAACATTTTATGTACACTGCAGGAGAAATAATACACAGATAGCTTGAACATAAAAACACGCTATAATTCAAAAGTCCAGGGTTATTTGAAACTGGAAAATATTTTCTCTGTAGAAAATAGTAAAAATGATAACATTTCCCAATAAGCCCTTTTAAGCATTTAACAGCTCTTGCTGCTCTTGCAGAGGACCAGAGTTCGGTCCCAGGACCCATGTTAGGTGGCTCACAACTGCTTGTGATGCAGCTTGAGGGGATCCAATGCCTACTTTGGGCCTCCATAGGCTCCTGCATACACATGCACATAACACACAGACACATAGATGAAATTCTTTATTGTTGGCTGCCTCTGGGTATATAAACTTAGTTTAGGAGTGACATTAGCTCTTATGTAATTTCTACCACATGTTGCCCCTTAATTATTACTTGTGATATAGTATGATAGTATATGTTTACTTAAATGCTGAGTTCCTAGAATATATATGTACTGATTAGGTTTTATTGTCAACTTGATATAGCTAGAGTCACCTACAAAAAGGGCACCTCAATTGAGGAAATCCCTAGAACAGATTGGCCTATTCAAATATGCACGCCTATGGGGATCCTTCTTATTCAAACCACCACACCACCTCTAGTCGGTTTTGGTCAGAGTCTTTTATTATAGCAGCAGAAAAGTAACTAGAATGATGTATTTCTAAGACATTTAATATTTATAGTGCAGATTTTTTTGCTTTTATTTTACGTAAATGAAATATCAGTGTATTTATTAATCACCTTTATTTTCTAATTCTTAGCATTGCCTCTAAATTGACTTTGGCTGAGCTAAATCAGGTACTTTACCGATGTGAATCAGAAGAACAGGAAGATGGTGGAGGTTGTTACAACATACCAAACTGGTCATCGCTTAAGTATGCAGGACTTCAAGGTAGGTATAAAGACAAAGCTTTGTTTGTTTGTTTTTTTCTTTAGTGGTCATCTTCATAGAAATAAGAATATAAACCTAGAATATGGACACCTGAGTTCAAATTATAACTTATGGCTCCTTGTTGATTGACCGTTAGTGAGTAGCATAACATTTCTAACTCCAATTTCTGCCTCACTAAAGTATGAATACTAGAAGCAGGCATGTGGTAATGCATGCTTTAATTTTTTTAGATTATTTTATTTTAAGCGTGTGAGTGTTTTGCTTGCATGTATGTATGCATACATGTGCATGCCTTTTGCCTGCAAAAGCCGTAGAAGGTATTAGATTCCCCTATCAGTGGGTGCTAGGTATTTGAGCCCCTAGAATTGGAGTTACAGTGGATTTTTGCCGTGTGGATGCTGGGAACTGAACCCAGATCTTCTGCAAGAGCATCAAGTGGTCTTAACCACTGAGCCACCTCTGGTGTACAGTTATAGTTTCAGTACGTGAGAGGCAGAAGTAGGTGGATCTCCGTGAGTTCAATGCCTGCTTGTTCTACATAGTGAGTCCCATGCCAGCCAGAGCTGTACAGTGAAATCCTGTCTCAAACAAAACAAAACAAAAAAGTAATAATAGCCAAGCATGGTGGAACAAGACTATAATCCCAACTACTCAGGAGGACAGTTGAGAATTTGAGGCCACCTGGGCTATAAGGGGAACCTTGTTTCAAGAGAAAAAAAAAACTGTAATTAATGTTACTTAATTAAATGAGATCATTCATATAAAATACAGTGTGACAAAGTGTTCAGTCAGTAAGTGCTCCCTAAAACTGCTAGTTCTGTGTCTTTGCTTAAGGACATTTATTTCTCTTAAACATTAACCTCAATAAATATTTCTTGTCTTGGTTTATTATGTAACAAGAAACAATATCCTAGACATTGAGTTTTAGACATGTTATGCTACTTTTGAAAAGTCAAATGAGACTAAGTTGTAAATAAAATATTTAATTGGAAAATTTTTGCTGCATATTTGCTTTCTCCTATATAGTTAAAATATATAGAGTGTTTATAGAGCTACCATATGAGCCTGATATAAAAATGGGGATTTTAACTTAGAATCCACATATGAGAGAAAGCATGCAATATTCTGTGTGAGTCTAACTTATTTCATGTAATGTGATGCTTTCTGGTTCCATGTCTTTTTCTTCCAGTGACATAATTTCATTCTGTACACTTGAATCAGGTTCAATTGTATGTACTTACAACTTTTCCTATCTTGGCTCTTGTGAATAGTGCCCCAGTACATGTGCATATGCAATCGCTGTGGGGTGCTGACTTAAGATTCCTTCCATTATGAACCCAAGAGTGGTTTGTGTCTGGATCATAAGGTAGTTCTAGTTCTAGTGTTTTCAGGAGGCCCCACACTGATACTCATATTAACTGTATCAGTTTACATTCCCATTAGTAATAGCAAGTGAAGGGTTCTCTTCCCCTACCCCCACATCCTTGCCAGCATTTGTTGTTTATTTTCTATTTTAAATTAATTTTATTGTATTATTGTGTAAGTACGAGTGTGGGCACATGCATGCCTTTTCCACCTGGTCCATTTCCCTGACTCTGCTGTCTGTTTTCGTGATGACAGCCATTCTGATCAAAATGAGATGGAATTTCAATGTAATTTTAATTGCATTTCCATCATGGCTAAGTCCAAGCTTTCTGTCAAGACCACCTTATGGGCTAGAGCATTGGTTAAGAGCACTGACTGTTCTTCAGAAGACCTGGAGCTCAATCCCCAGCACCCACATGGTAGCTCACAGCCATCTGCAACTCCAGTCTCAGAGGATTGGATGCCACACACACTGCATACACATGCTCTACATATTTATATTCAGGCGAATATTCATATACATAATATAAAAATAAATAGTCCAAAAGATATTTTAAGACCACCTTATTTCTTATAACTTCTATATATCCCTTTTTCATTTTTATTTTTGGAGAGAGTGTCTCATGAAGCCTAGGCTGGCCCCAGTGACACTATTTTGCTAAGGATAACCTTAAACTCCTGACCCTCCTACCTCTATTCTTAAATGCTGGGATTACATGCATGTATGACCACAGCCAGCTTTATAAAGCCTTTCTTAGTTATTGCTTATCATAGTAATTTCTTTGTCCTCAGGATGACACTTGTATTTATTTACTGTATTTCTTATTAGGTCTTTAGAAAATATTACCTTATGCTGGAAATTAGTCTATTTTGTGTATGTGAATGTTTTCACTGTGGTTAAGAAACAAATCCCAGCAGGTGGATCTCTGTAGCTTGATTTTTCCTGCTTTGCCCACAGTCAGGATAAATCTCTCTCACCTGCCAGTCCCACAGCCGCTCAGACCCAACCAAGTAAACACAGAGACTTATATTGCTTTCAAACTGTATGGCTGTGGCAGGCTTCTTGCTAACTGTCCTTATATCTTAAATTAATCCATTTCTATAAATCTATACCTTGCCACGTGGCTCATGACTTACCGTCATCTTTACATGCTGCTAGTCCTGGCGGTGGCTGGCAGCGTCTCCTTACGCCTTCCTGCTCTTTTTATTCTCTCTGTTAGTCCCGCCTATACTTCCTGCCTAGCCACTGGCCAATCAGTGTTTTATTAGCAACACATTTGCCATACAGAACATCCCACAGCAGATGTCTGTGAATCCAAGGCTAGCCTGGTGTACGAGTTTCAGCTCAGAAAAAGCTACATAGTGAGACCCTGTCTTGGAAAGAAAACAAAGACAAGGAGCCAGATTTTAAAACTAGATCCCCTACACTGACCAGCTACATAACCCTGCAGTAGATAAACTCGCCATGGGTCAGTTTCCTCACCATAATCAGGGACCACAAGGGGTCATGATTAGAATTAAAGCAGCTCATATTCATGAAATACTTAGACCTGGTTCAGAGTAAGCACTCAGAAATCATTTTCCAGGGCTGGAGAGATGGCTCAGGTTAAGAACACTTACTGCTCTTCTAGAGGACCTACGTTCAGTTCTTAGCACCCCGAGGTGCATGTGTTTACCTGTAACTCCAGTTTCAGGTGACCTATGTCCTCTTCCGGCTTCCCTGAGCACTGTATTCATATACCACATAGCACACACACACAGAGAGAGAAACACATACACATAAATAAAAGTAAAAAAATTTTAAGTATGTTACCAGTTTTAAGGTAAAAAGCTCCTTTCCTGTCCTTGTTCTGGTTCTTTGCTAATTCTCTTATATGTTTCATGAAATGACTCAGCTCATTCTTTTTAAATAAAATTGCCCTTATCTGATTTGTTTTTACTTTATGTCAGTCATTAACAGTTTGGGGAGCCCAGAGCATTTTCCTAGCAGACTGTTAATAACAGCCATAAGTTAAATCAGATTCAGCCACTGAGTTGACCTTTTTCTGCCTTGAACAAAATTCCATTCCCCAGTTCTTACAGTACACTGTGTTCTGTTATTTTGGAATCTAGGGAACTTTTTCATGGTTCTGCTCCAGATTCTCAACAGCCAGTTAGTTATTTGTGGATTTGTGTGTTCACTGTGACATACTATATCCTTTTAATTTCCATAGTTACCAGCCAGTGCTTTCTCTAAACCAGCTACCCAGTTTTCTACCCTCCTGTTACCTCCTGTACAAGCCATTGCATCCCACTGGTCGCTGTCAGCTCTGCTTTCTGAAAGTTGTCCTTGTCATTCCATGATTCGGCAGGGGCACCAGCAAATGCTGAGCAGCGAGCCCCTCCCCTGAAAGTACTGGGACATAGGAAGGAAGTCTACAACAATATTTACGCTGCCTTGTTGTCCATCTTGTTTTGAAACTCCTTGAGGGGAAAAAAACTTACATCTTCAATTTATTGTTTTTAATTTTTCAAAACATGCCACACATTTTGTAAAATTCAGTAAATTCTGACTCTAATTTAGTTACAATGAAGCCAGTGTGAAGCCAAATACTGTTCTAAGGTAGAAATGATCATTTGACTGGGTGATGAAAGTGTAATCATCCTGTAACAAAGTTACGGAATCTGCTGTGAGTATGCATAGGAATGCTAATGCCTCTAGCGGAGAAGTCTGCATAATAATCATTTGACATCCGTTAGCTCAAGTGGTGACTTTGTTTAGTTGTATTTCCTGTTAGATTCCAAAGGCTGCTTCTGAAGCTGTTTCATTATTATCCTCCATTGGTGGTCTTGCCTCCTCTTAAACCAGTTTTGTGATTTCCTTAATTCTTTTCTAAATGTTAGTCTACCACTTACTAACACAGAAATACCCAGGCTTGTCCATTTGATGCTTTAGGGTAGAGCAATCATGCCAGTTGCTTTTGAATGAGGCAATATTAAATATAAACAAATGAGCGCAGTCCTGGAAGTCCTCCCGCTCTGGAAGCTCTCTTGTTCTTGAAGCAGTAGATAACTTCTGTGGCCTCTGTGGCCAGGGTGAAGTAGGAACCCTGATTCTTATCTCCAGCCACGCCAAGTGCCATTGTGGACTGAGCAGCTTTTATGTCCGCCTATATATATGTTCACCCCAACCAATCGGAGACTGACCACAAGCTAAGCGATGAGAACATTTTGACTTTGCCAGCAGCATAAAAATGTCTGAATTTTCAGGATTAATGTCCGTGTTGGCCGAAATAAGACCAAAGAATGACTTGGGACATCCGTTCTGTGAAAATTTGAGGTCTGGAGATTGGATGATTGACTATGTCAGTGGCCGGCTTATTTCACGATCAGGAAATATTGCTGAAGTAAGTAGAATGATATTCTAATCCAAGCAATCAAGGGAACATTAATAATTATATGTTACCCTGTTACAGATAGTATTCAAGTTTCCTTGAACTGTTTTCCTTTCTTGATCATCTTTCAGGTTTAAAGAGTGGTCACATGATTAATAGGTTACTGGCTAGCAAAGTTGCATGTGTAGATTCAACTCTTAAAATATACCTAGCCTGGAAACACACCAAATTAACTTTTAAATTATTTCTATAACAGGTTGGTAAATGGTTGCAGGCTATGTTCTTCTACCTGAAGCAGATCCCACGATACCTTATCCCCTGTTATTTTGATGCTATATTAATTGGTGCATACACCACTCTGCTGGATGTAGCATGGAAGCAGATGTCAAGGTATACCCAACATAACTTGAGTAAATGGGCATAACTGTGTAGAAACTATAGAGAGAGAGTTGTTTTGTACATGTTTAAAAGACCAAAGCCTAAGGAACTATCATATCACAGACACCGAGCTGAGAAACTTTTTAGGTGGACCGTAATGTTAGCATCCCTTAGTCTGGAATGTGCAATACCAAATGTAGAGTTTGGGTGGGGTTTGTTTTTGTTTTGAGACAGGGTCTCATATATTGAAAACTTGGAACACACTGTGTAGGCAAGGATGATCTTAGCTTCTGATCCTCCAGCCTCCACTCCCAAATGCTGGAATTATGGGTATGCATCCAGTTTATAAGGCACTGAGTGTCAAACTCAGGACTTCATGCACACAAGATAAGCACCCTACACACAAACACACACACCATGTACACATACACAGTAATAGAGTTTCAAACATTGGTGGGAATGTTTGGGCGTCTAGCTCAGTAGAGAATCATTTGCCTAGCAAGCATAAGGCCTTGGGTCCAGTCCCCAGCTGGGGGTGGGAGGTTAGGGGTAGGATTTAAATCTGGTCTACAAAGCCTATAAAATATGATATGGAAAAAACAAAATTATTTTATATTATTTGTTTTATTCATTAATTTGTTAAATGACATACATAAAGTATTTTACCATTTTACACATTTCTGTAGAAAAATCACTTGGCAAAAGGACATATAATACATTGCTGACAAGGTAGTGTTTCTGCAGATGATCTCTCAACTTGCCACTTGGTTGCAGCTTTGTTCGGAACGGTTCAACCTTCGTGAAACACCTTTCACTGGGTTCCGTCCAGATGTGTGGAGTGGGGAAGTGCCCTTGTCTGCCGCTTCTGTCTCCCGTGCTCCCGGATGTGCCCTACAGGCTAAACGAGATCACGAAGGAGAAGGAGCAGTGTTGTGTCTCCTTGGCTGCAGGTAAGGACGTTGGAGGCAGTAAATGGTAAAAGCCCGTAGTGTCCAACGAGGAAACCCCGTGGGAGATGATGGTTCCTGTGCCACTGCTTAGTAAGCTGCTCACTCATGATAATAATTCTTACTATTTAATTGTAACTATGTACTAGACACTTACATGTGCTCTTATTGTGGTTGGGTAATCCTTTCTTCTGCAGGTATCTGTTAAATTCCAGTTCTTGGCATTTTAAATATCTATAATTAAATTTTGCTTAATACAGTTTCCCATTTTTCTTTCCTAATTTTTTGTTTTTGTTTTTGTTTTTTTTTTGTTTTTCGAAACAGGGTTTCTCTGTGTAGCTTTGCGCCTTTCCTGGAACTCGCTTTGGAGACCAGGCTGGCCTCGAACTCACAAAGATCCGCCTGCCTCTGCCTCCCAAGTGCTGGGATTAAAGGCATGCGCCACCACCACCCAGCTTCTTTCCTAATTTTTTGTAACATTACGGTTACCAAACACTAAACATGTTAAATGATTTTTGAATTCACGTCTTCATTGTTGTCAAGTACTGTTAGCCATATCTACTGGCACCATCTCCTACAAGTAGGTTTAAAATATCCAAGCAGTAAAACATGCCCAATGGAAGGCTTTTCTTTTTAATACACTTCCAGTGTGTTTCTAGAAAGCCTTGAGTAGTTGAGGCCACTAAAGTTGAGAACTTCCTGTTGTTTCTTGGGGTTTGGTAGAGTGAAGTTCAAAGTTTACAGCTTTTCAAATTACACTGAAGTATATAAATACAGCAAAGTGGTAATATCATCTGCGTGGTTCGTTGGTTCATCTCAGTTTTTCATTGGTTCAGGTCAGACGAAAGACTTTGTGGTGTCCAACAACATGACCTTTCCTTCCTTGACAGCGGTCATGGAAGTCATAAAACCGTCTTAGTGCTGAGGTGGAAAGCAGTGCCTAGTAAGTGCAAGGCCCTAAGAGTTCAGTTCCTCGGCATCGCACAAAATAGTTTTTAATTAAAAGGAGGAATAAAATGAAGAGTCAGTTTAAATTCTCTAATTGTGTTTCAGAATTTCATTTGATTGATGGCTCTGGTAGCCATCATTCCCCAAGTCCAAGCAGGTGCTGGAATTGGAACAGTGCGGGAAAAACACACCAATGGGGAAAACTCAGGTTTAAAACCCAATTTTTAAAAGCCTATTACATAAAATAATAACCTCAGCCTTTATGATTGTGCACTGCTAATACTGGGGGTATTATTAAATACCCAGAATATATATTTATTTATTTATAAATCATGTAGTGATAAAATTTATAACATTTATATGTAGTCTGTATAACAAATATAAATAAAGGTCCTAGTATTCTAATATTTTAAGGGAGTATTTTTCCTAATTCATACTAGAAAAAAAAGTAAAATGATATGCAGATTTGCCACTAAGTTTTGATGGAGTTGATTTTAAAATGGTAATGCCTCCTTTTGTAATAGTATTGCAGGAAAAAAAAGTGTAATTAACGTTTATGATAATTGACAGCATAGAAATCACCCACAGAATACTTGGTCTAAAAGTTGGATACTCGTAGAGGACAAAAAAGTAACAAACATGTCTACATATAAGTGCTAAAGGTTTCCCAGCTTTCACTTTCTGTAGTTCTTGTTGAGACAGGGACCTACTGTGTAGCCTCAAACTGGAGATACAGCTGCCTGCACCTCCTGAACTTTTGGATTAGAGGTTCGAACCATGATGCCCAGGTCACTTTTCATTTTTAACATCAATAGACTGCTGGTATTTTAAGGCATGCTAATTCAGACTTGCTCGTGAGTCTGCACATGTTGCATGTATAAGATGTTTAGTTACAACATGGGAAGTCTGTTGTGCTCAGACTTGCTTCTTACACTGTAAGAAAGTGTAAGAAGTGGCAAAATTTCAGCTCTCTGTCCATTAAATAATTCGTAGTGTGTTTGAGGGTATTTTGTACATCATTTTGGAGACAACATAAAAAAATGTGTCTAATGGTGCTTTTAATTCTGTTTACTCTTACTCGGAATTTTCAAGTTAGTAATATGTTAGGTCTTTGATTCTATCATCAGAAATTGTTTATATGAAAGCATAAGACTTAAAATTATTTCTTACATAGCTATATATATAGTTATAGTGTATATATAATACATATATACTATAGTTTATTAGTATATATACTATATTATATATAACTATATACATATATAGTGTGTGAGGTAAGTGTAGCACTATCAGTCTCTATCAGTCTGTGTAGCATGAGTCTTAAAAGTTCTTAATAAAATCAAACCTGAGCCAGGTATTGGGGTGAACACTGGAAGGTCAGAGAGACAGAATAAGCCACAGCTATCTCACCTCGCTGAATCCTCAGCTGGTCTTGTTTCCTCAGACTGGATGCCCCGAGCCCTCATCCAAAATGGGTCTCAGCTGAACTGCTGCTAGAAGCCTGAAAGCTTAACCAGCCACATGCTTCTCCAGGCCAAAGGCTTCTCCAGGCCAAAGGCCTCTCCAGGGCAAATGCCTCTAGTTTCTGGTCCTCACGCCTTATATACCTTTCTGCTTTCTACCACCACTCCCTGGGATTAAAGGCATGCTTTCTGGGATTAAAGGCGTGGGTCACCACGCTTGGGTGTATCCTTGAACACATGAATTTCTGCCTCTGGAATGTTAGGATTAAAGGCGTATGCCACCACCGCCTAACCTCTGTTTCATATTGTGGCTATTCCGTCTCTGACCCCAGATAAGTTTATTAAGGTACACAATATTTTGGGGAACACAATAGCACCACATTTCCTCTCTTTTTGTCTAAAATTAAAAAAGCTTATAACTAATACAAGAAAAACTATATTCAGTAAGTATATACAATATACACAGTCAAGATTACATTAACGATGTCTAGTCCATTAACATTTGACAGATTCAGATAAAAAACTCCATTATATATATCAACAATGTCCAGTCCA
>CABHPH010163176.1:37546-49351 GCA_902168325.1 Peromyscus nudipes
TTGTATTGTGTCATTTTATATGTTAAATATTTGATCTCTAATTTTAAGCTTTTAATTTATTAGATTCAAAGACAAATTAAAATCTGTTCAGGGCTGAGATGTAACTGAATTGTAGAACTCTTCCTGAACGCTGCCTTTGGGTCATAGATGCCTTTCAGAGTCAGATATGACCGTAGAGCCTCATCCCATAACGGCTGATGTGAAGTGCAGACATATATTTTTGCTGTAGAGGATTTTGGAAGGTTTGCAGGCTCCTTCTAATTTGCCCTTTAATCGAAACCTAAAGCGTGTGGTGCTGGAGTCCGTGGGATGGAATATAATGTTATGATTGACACGTGACTCTGCTGTCTTTTGCCAGGCTTGCCTCACTTCTCTTCCGGTCTTTTCCGCTGCTGGGGGAGGGACACTTTCATCTCATTCCGAGGGATGCTGCTGCTTACGGGACGCTACGTAGAAGCCCGGTAAGAGGCTCTGCAGAGCTGCCAAGCCAATCTGCAGCTCCATGTTCCCTCTCATCCATCTCCTGTCAACATTTGCAAAGTATGATTTCCTGAGGTGTTTTTTATTTGGTTTGCGTTTGTGTGGGGGGGAGCACAGGCATGCCATGGTGCACATGTGGAGTCAGAAGACAGCTGGAGTTTTTCTCTCCTTCCACCACGTGGGTTCCAGAAACCCAGTTCAGCCGTAGGCTTGGGAGCAAGCACCTTTACCCACTCAGCTATCTCAAGGCTCCGGATTCTGAAGTTTTAGTTTTCATATGCTCGTTGAATAGGTGTAGAGAATTTCAAAGTGAAAACAACTTTGAAGTTACTAGGTTCCACGTAGGTCAGATCATCTTCAGTATTTGTGAATTTATCTAAAAAAAAAAAATTTAGAACCATTTTCTACCTTCGTAAAGAGTATTGTTAGCTGGGCATGGTGGTGTACACCTTTAATCCCAGAACTAGGGAGGCAGAGGCAGGTGGATCTCTGTGAGTTTGAGGCCAGCCTGGTCTACAGAGCGAGTTCCAGGACAATCATGGTTACATATCTTGTCTCAAAGAAAAGAAAAGAATAAATATACTAATAGTTATAATACCCACATAAAGGTTAATGACTTCACAAAGTTGTGCTCAGACCTCAACACATATACTGTGGCACAAATAATGCACACAAACACGCACACACCCACAATAATAATAATAATACTTTTGAAAATTTCGGGAACTGGAGAGATGGTTCAATACTTAAGAGCTGGCTGCTCTTCCAGAGGACCCATGTTTGATTCTTAGCAAACACATGGCATTCTTGGCAAACCGTCTGTAACTCCATTTCCAGGGGACCTGACACCCTCTGCCTCAGCCAGCACCGCTCCAGGAAGACTGACATAGACGCAGCAAAACAGCACACACACACACACACACACACACACACACACACACACACACACACACAAGTAAAACGTCTTAAAATGTACTCTGGAGGGCAGTTTGCTTACCTGTCAGATCCCCTACGTCCATGGTGAGAGTCAGGTAGAAAGCATCAGGATTCAGCAATATACAGTGGCAAAGACCTTTCAAATGGCCTCCTTCCTTCATGCTTTCTGTGGGCTGCTCAGAGTACTCACCTCCTGCATTAGATGACTCATGCAGTTAAAATACCCAAAAGGCTCTCTGCCACACGGGAAACGCTCCATCATTGCTATAATGGTCCCCATCCTCGGTTATCACTTCTGTGTGCTGTTATAAATTTCTGTCTCTTCATTTTACATTCAGCCATCTAGATCCTACATTGTCATACTGTGGTCCATCACTTTTGTGTGGCCTATAAACAAAACTAGAATAAAAGCTTCCTATGGCACTATTAAAAGATAAGTATTAGCCAGGGAGTGGTGGGACATGCCTTTAATCCCAGCACTCAAGACAGAGGCCAGCCTGGGCTACACAGAGAAACCCTGTCTCAGAAAAAAATAATCAAAACAAAAGAGAGGGTCGGGGGGATAAGTATTAACCTGAGACATAATAAGGCCTGGCCTTCTCCAGTTACCTTTGCTAGTTAGACCTCACGTGCTAGATACAAGCTCTTCCTGAGTGCAACTCCATCTTACAAGCTAAGGTCTCGTTTGTACTGAAATAATACCAAAGAAGAGAAACTCTCATTTTTCAGCTATTAATGTGAGTTATAGTTGACTTTTGCTGTTGTTGTTTTGAGGTTTTGTTTTATTTGTTTCTTTGTTTTAAAACAGGCTCTTACCATGTAGCCCTAAACAACCTATAACTCAGTATGTAGACCAGCTGTCCTGGAATTCACAGAGATCTTCCTACTTCTGCCTTCTGTGCTGGGATGAATTATAGTTTTTAAGGCCAGTTTCTGTTCATTTGTTTTCTTACATATTTAATTTGTTCCTGATATCTACTGTTTAAAGTAATAAAGTAATTAGAGGATTACTTCTCTATGAAAATAACAGATTTAAAACAGAAGTTAGGGGCTGGAGAGACGGCTCAGTGGCTAACGGCACTCACGGCTCCTGAAGAGTTCAGTCTCAGCACCCACATGGCAGCTCCCAACCATCTGTAACTCCAGTTCCAGGGGATCCAGCACACTTCTCACCTCTTTGGGCTCTGTACACATGTGGTACACATATGTACACACAGGCCAACACCGATACACAGATAACAAAATAAATACATCTTTTTTAAAAATAGAAGATAAAGCTGTGGCAGTCCTTGTAAATTCCCAACTGGGAACCTGACTCCAAAGATGAAAAACTTGTTAAAGAAAGGGAATGTTCCCCAGATTACCAGAGAGAAAAGCTAGGCTGGGAGCTGGGGCATCTCCCAGACCCCTAAAAAAAGTGACCGTTTTCTTTTCCTTCAATTTTGTAAGTGTTTTCATAGCAAATGATCCATTTATTTCTGTTGTTTTAGGAATATTATTTTAGCCTTTGCTGGTACCCTGAGGCACGGTCTTATTCCTAACCTCCTGGGTGAAGGAACCTATGCCAGGTACAACTGTCGGGATGCCGTGTGGTGGTGGCTGCAGTGTATTCAGGACTACTGTAATATGGTTCCAAATGGTCTAGACATCCTCAAGTGCCCAGTTTCCAGAATGTATCCAACGGACGATTCTGCACCTTTGCCTGCCGGGACACTGGTAAAGATTACTTCTTAATACAGTCTTTAATGAAATGTAACTTTATTTTTTAATGTAAAATATTAAGAATCCAAGTCATAAGAATGCAAATATCAAGAAGAATTCAATATCAGTCTTTATTTAGTGTTGACACTGTGAGAAGTCACCGAGGTAAGACTTGCTCCTTGGTTAAACACACACAGCGTGGGAGCATGGGGGCTGCTGCTTTTCCCAGCCCCACCCCATTCCTTACTTCCTCCTCTGGGAAAGTATATAACCAGTAATCTGTCTATTACTAGAGTTGAGGGATTTAGGGGAAAATAAGAGTATAATCCATTTCTAACAGAGGAAACATTCTTGCTGTCTCCAACAGGATCAACCATTGTTTGAAGTCATACAGGAAGCTATGCAAAGGCACATGCAGGGCATTCAGTTCCGAGAGAGGAATGCTGGTCCACAGATAGACCGGAACATGAAAGATGAGGGTATGTAATCAACGCCACGGTTAAGACTTCTGGTGCCGTCCAGTTAAATCTTGCAGTTGCTTTACAAACACTTGTGTGCAAAACCTGAAACTTTGCCTAAGAAAGGCAGATACTGTTCCTGATCTCTCCAGCCTGTGTTGCTAAAGAAAAGATAAAAGTTTGCATCTTTTGTCAGGCAATTTTCAAGATAATATTGGCATTATAATTTAGTGTGTGTGTGTGTGTGTGTGTGTGTGTGTGAGAGAGAGAGAGAGAGAGAGAGAGAGAGAGAGAGAGAGAGAGAGAGAGTGTGTTTTTTATCTGCAAGTATCTATGTGTACCACGTACATGCCTGGTGCCTCCAGAGGTCAGAAGAGAGCCTCAGAGCCCCTGGAACTGGAGAAAGGGATGGTTTTGAACCACTGGGAATAGAGTCTGGGTCCTCCACAAGAGCGACAGGTATTCTTAACTGCTGAACCATCTCTCTAACCCCTGGTGTTACAATTTATAATCACAATGTTAGGATTACTTTTTCTGCCAGTTATGGTGGCACATGCCTGTAATCCAGCACTCAGGAGGTTGAGACATTGACTGTCATGAGTTCAAGGCTATCCTGGGCTGCATAGTGAAACCTTGTCTCAAAATCATAAACAGGAAGCCCAGTATGGTGAGGAATGTCTCTAATCCCGGCTCAGAAGACAGAGCTACAGAGTGAGTTCTAGATCAGCCTGGGCTGTACAGAGAAACCTTGTCACAAAACAAAATAAATAAATAAACAAACATAAGAAGGAAGAAAAAAATGATAATCCTGTGAATTGAGTGTTATGTGTCAGGTATTATGAAGATGTCTTTACCAATGTCAATATTAACTCTTGAAGTCATTAAGAGTAAATTACACTGGGCTTGAGGGAGGGCTCAGCAGTTGAAATGCCCGGAGAACAAGCGAGAGACTTGAAGTTCAGATCTCCAGAACCTGTGTGAATGCCGGGTGAGCCTGAGGGTAATGTAGCCTCCGAAGGCAGAGGCATGGTGTCTCTAAACAAGTGAGGCAGTTCGTGAGACCAGCATAGCATCCTGGGAGCCCGGTCTGCTTGAGAGACCCTGACTGTACAAAGGTCGAAGAGGGAACAAGGAGGATTTGACATCAACTACACACACTTGGGCCTACACACGCTTGCACATGTGTGTGTGTTCACCAGCACACACATGGGAACGCATGCATACACTCTTCACATACAAACACCAGAAAGAATTTTTTTTAAGTAAAAGAATATGTTACATTACTCCCATTTTTATGAAATGAGAGGACTGGAAAGTTGGCTTCCCAGAGCTGCTGGGGGCCAGAGGAAGGATGTCAGCCATGTTTGCCTCTGTAGACGGGGCTGGCCCCAGCACCTCTACAGTGCTGTGTTTGTATATCAAGTTAAAGTAGTTACAGCTCCTAACTCATTTAGCCTAAGGCCAGCCAATACCAGGCTGGTTGTCTTATTTCCCTCACTCCTACTCACTTCAGGAATGGTTTTGATGACTTTGGTGTATATTTACTTTAGTCTTATAAATTTGATTTATGTGAGTTTTTAATTATAATTTAAAAAGAATTACAGATCCATAAAAAGTTGTAAAAGTGATACATAGAATACAGCAAACCCTTCCCCCAGTTAGGATGTCTTAATGTAACTGAAGTAAAATCTCAGAATCAAGTGCGGTATGATGCTGCGGGCCAGACTGTAGACCCCACTCATTTTCCACCTCTTCTCACATTAACTCCTGGGGTGTGGATTCATGAAACCACCACCATATAAAGATGTAGACCTAGTCCATCACCACACACATTTTTCTGCATCCCACATACCCACTCCAGCTCCACCCGTGTCTCCACTAATCTCTGCCTCCTACACTGTCATTATTTTGAACATATTTATAAACTCATTGTTTGTTTGTTTCGAGACTGATCTCTCTATGTAGCTCTGGGTGTCCTGGGACTCACATGTAGACCAGGCTAGTCTTGAACTCACAGTAATTGTCTGCCTCAACCTCCTGAGTGCTGGGATTAAAAGTCTGGGCCATATACCTGGCTTTGAAAATATTATATAAATTGAATATTCAGTATGTAACTTTTGACTCACCAAAACGGGATCTTGCTATGATGCCTTAGCTAGCCTAGAGCTTGCTATGTAGACCAGGCTAGCCTCAAACTCATGATGATTAATTATGTATAGTAGTAATACACAAATGTTTACCTAAGTTAATTGTTAAGAATCACTGATACATTCTTATCCTTCACTAAGAGAAGTCAGTGAAAATAGATTTAGGATCCAAAGAACGTTTTTTATGGTATCTCTGAGACATTTTAGGGTTTTGTTGTTGTTGTTGTGAAACATTTCAACTTTAAGTAAGCAAAATAATTTTTGCCTTTGAATCTGGCATTGAAATGAAATATATTAATATTTTACTCTATTTTCTTTTTTGTTTTGTTGTTGTTGTTGTTGTTGTTTGGTTTAGTTTTGGGTTTTGCTTGTTTGTTTGACTGATTATTTCTTTTTGGGACAGAGTTTCATTATGTAGCCCTGGCTGTACTGAAACTCACTATGTAGACCAGGCTGGCCTCAAATTCACAGAGATCTACCTGCCTCTGCCTCCCCAGTGCTGAGATTGAAGGCCCAGCTTTAAAAAAGATTTTTTATATGTAACCTTTTGTAACTTCTTTACTAAACCATTTTGTCTTAAGAACTCATCAGTTTGTTCCATACGCATCCAGTTTGTTAATTTAAAGGACAGAGCATTCCCTAGTGTCCACACATTAAGCCATTCCTCTACTAAGTGGTAACCTATGATTTTGCTAATGTAAGCAGTGCTTTAGAATGAACATCATGATATGCAGTTCCGTGTAAACACGTGTTTTTTTGAAAGAGAAATGAAATGTGTATGTATTTATTATCATAAAACAAAATGATTTTTAGTTCTTTGTTGTTGTTGTTTTAAAGAGAGTCTCACTATGTAGGCTTACCTAGCCTCAAGCTCACTGTATCAGCCAGCTTCAAACTCAGGTGTGATCCTCCTGTGTCGACTTCCGTCGACCTGTGCACGTCTCCTCTGTTGGAGCTGGGATCTGAGGACCTGAAAGAATGGGGTGGACTACAGGCTAATGCTGTAGACAACCTTATTTCCGTTTCTGTGTACTTTTATACCCAAATGTAACAAAGCAATGATCTAAGGAAGGTTGTTTGAGTTCAAAATAACATGTAAATAAACGTCAATAAGCTCATACTAAATATGAACAGAGCAGCCCTTTCCCAGAGCTTTCTCAGGACAGACCAGTTTAAACACAATTGGCTGGCACATACTCTAGACTATATCTAGGAAAGCACGAGAGCAAGGCCGAGGCCGTATCCAGATTCAGGTATGCTGACCAGATTGGGTTCCAGAGCTATGTTCTGACATCCAGCAGGAATAAACATATAAATTGAATGTAAATGTTTGTCACAGGAAGCATGAAATCACATCCAAGAACAACCCAGGGAACAAAATGCCCTGGAGCTAAAAGGCCCTCCGCCTTTCTCCTGGATCCTCTCTCCCAGTTCCCCAAGGCGTTGTTCACTGACTGCCATTCCTCTGACCGTGTTCTGACACACCTGCTGAGTGCTCGGATTGCAAACCTGTGCTGCCATGACTGTTTGATAAGTGGCTTATTTTGCCTTTTTAGGTTTCAATATAACTGCAGGGGTTGATGAAGAAACAGGATTTGTCTACGGAGGAAATCGCTTCAACTGTGGCACATGGATGGATAAAATGGGAGAAAGTGACCGAGCTAGAAACAGAGGAATCCCAGCCACCCCAAGGTAGAGTTCATTTTACGACACTTCCGTAATGATGCTCTTGTAATGCACCAGCTCCTTTTCCAAACATACTTACTCATGGAGTCTTTTGTTCTGCTAACCATGATCTGCATGTTAAACAGTCCAGATCTGTCATCCTTCCTCCTCCACTCAGCCCTTCCTTTCCCCGATACAGATTAACAGCCCTCTTGTTCTAAGTCATCAAGGAAAGTGATCTGTTCTCATCCAGGAGACCTCAGGGGGTTTGAACCTCTGCAAGAATCTCAGACATTTTATTATTCATTATTCCAGTGGTTAAGACATTTTCTTTACAATTAAAAAAAAATTGTTACAATTATCTGTGGAGTGTGTGGGGGTGGGGGTTGTGTACATGCCACAGCACATGTATGGAGGTCAGAGGACAGCTTGTAGGAGGAGTCAGTTTTCTCACTCCACCATTTGGTTCTCAGGTCATCAGACTTGGCAGCAAGGGCCTTTACCTGCTAAGCCATCTCTCCAGCCCTGGTTAAGACATTTCTTAATCTGAACTTTGTACAATGTAAAAATTCTATTACTCCTACCTACATACTATACTTTACAAGTATAGAAAACATCTAGTTGAAATTGATCTTTTAAAAATGTTTTTTAGCTGGGCGGTGGTGGTGCACACCTTTAATCCTAGCACTCGGGAGACAGCGGCAGGCGGATCTCTATTCGAGGCCAGTCTGGTCTCCAGAATGAGTTCCAGGACAGCTAAGGTGGTTACAAAAAGAATCCTGTCTCAGAAAAGAAAGTTTTTATTTTCTGATCCTTTAATCACTAACTTTGTTATTTAAGAGGTTTTCATTTATAGTTTCAGAAGTTGTGAACACCTATCAGAAGTTCTAGATACTGAGTGAAGCTCAGAAACTATTTTCTACTTGAAGCCAGAAGAGAGCATCAGATTCTCCTGAACTGGAATTACAGGCACTTGTGAGCTCCCCACTGTGGGTGCTGAGAACCGAACCACAGTTGCTTGGAAGAGCAGTCTTTGCTCATAATAGATGAGCTGTCTCTCCAGCCCAGGAGCTATCTTCATAGTAAAGATTTTTATCTTCAAACAGATCAGCCAGACTAAATAGAGAGACCCTGTCTCAAAGATAAATACATTTTATATATGTGCATGTCTGTTAGGAGGGATGGAGCGACGCTAAGCTCTGAAGAGAGCGAGCTGCTGCTGTTCGCAAGCTCATTCCCTAGCACTCATGACAGGAGACTCGCAGCCAAATGTAACAGCCGGTCCTGGAGATCCAACACTCTCGTGGACTCTGGGGCACCCACACATGTAGCACATACTCATAGAGACACAGAGACAAAGTAAAAATACAAATGTCTTTTTAAAATGTGAGGAACATAAGCGATACGATAATAGTAAGGGAAGAGATTTCTTATATGATAGAATACATGTCACTTATACAGTGAAGATGTGGGGACAGATGGTTGCTTGTATGATGCATTGGTTATAATGTTCACCAACATTTACGGTGGTGGTTTGGTTTGGTTTGGTTTGGTTTGGTTCTGTGTTGCCCCCAGAGACTTCCTTACTGCTAGACAAGCATTCTACCACTAAGCTACATCCCCAACCCAAAATTACTTACTGAATGCCCTTTTGAATAATAGTTAAATAACTTCAACATAGAGAATAAGTCTTTTTAATTTCAGAGACGGGTCTGCTGTGGAAATCGTGGGCATGTGTAAATCTGCTGTTCGCTGGTTGCTGGAATTGTCCAGGAGAAATATTTTCCCTTATAATGAAGTGAGAGTGAGAAGACATGGTAAGCTGTTCTGTTTTACAAGGAACTGTACAAGGTACTGACCTTTGTTTCCATCATTGGATCGAAGATGCAAAATTTTAAGAAGAAAGAAAAATCATTAATTTACCAATGTGGAAATTATAACCAAGCTGGTCACTAGAGCCCCACTGACCTGGGAGGAAGGCAGAGGGGTGCTTGTATAACCAAGCTGGTCACTAGAGCCCCACTGACCTGGGAGGAAGGCGGTAGGGTGCTCGCCCTATTGCACTTTCCCTTTCCCTCACTTGGTGAGCAAGTTACATCCTGTGAACAGTCTGGAAATCTTTACATCTCTTTCTGGGACCATTTCTATGCAATAGAAATAATGTCTGAGCTACCCATACAACATTAAACTTTCTAAAAAGTAAAAAGAAGTAGGTAAAGTTAATTGTATTTTTGATTCAATATATGTGAAATGTTGTTCCACATGTCATGAATATGAAGTTATTCCTGAGCCATTTTACATTCTTTTTAAGAGAGGTGCTCGGCCTTTGAATTTATAGCATATCTCCCTCCAGAGTAGCCACATACATGATTTGTTTCATAAGTAAGCTAACTATGAGTTTGGGCAATAGCAGATATTTGAGATGAACTGAATGTCTACAACTGCCATGTCTTATTGCTTTTCAGGAAAAATTGTAACAGTCTCATATGATGAGTGGAACAGAAAAATACAGAACAGCTTTGAAAAGCTGTTTCATGTTTCTGAAGACCCTTCAGACCCTAACGAGAAGCATCCAAATCTGGTTCACAAACGTGGCATCTACAAGGACAGCTATGGAGCATCAAGTCCTTGGTGTGACTATCAGCTCAGGCCTAATTTTACCATAGCAATGGTCGTGGTAGGTGATGTATTACTCTCAAACTTCAGAAACATCATGACACCTTTACTAAGGGACTGTTTTCCCTTCCTTTAAGCTCCACTTCACCGTGAAAAGTTACTGCTTTCTGGGTAATTTTATATAGTTTCAGGAATTAGTTATGCATATCACCTCTGATCTGTAACATTTAGTGTCAAAAACAGAAAACTGGATGAGGAGAAACGAAACACTTCCCAGTGTTTCTGCATGCCACAGTACTTGTCCTGTGGCACAGCTGGGCTGAATGGGTTGGACTGCTTAGGCCAGATCAGCGGCTTCAGGTAGCCTCAGCCCTCACCCTTTCCTCCTAAAAGCTGTGGACATCAGTATTGCACAAGCTGGTGCCACAAACAGCTTCCCAGGGCACCAGTGGGAAAGTTCTGCACGGGCCGCTTATAGTCACATTCTGTCTCCTTTGCATTGTCCTCTAATTAGTTCTATTTGGGTAAGAATGTTTTATATTATTTTATTTACTTGGTATTATATAGTATTACTTATTATAAATTATTATAAAAATTTATTTAACTATTTTACTATGGGGGGGGGTGTTTTACCTGCAGTAAATCTGTGCACCATGTGTATGCAATACCCCCAGAGGCCAGAAGAGGGTATCAGATCCCCTGAGCCTGGAGTTACAGACAGTTGTGAGTCACCATGTGGATGCTGGGAATGAAACATGTGTCCTCTGGAAGGGCAGCCAGTGCTCTTAACCACTGCGCCATCTCTCCAGCCACCTAGCTAAGAATTCTTGATTCTCTTTTGTTGTTAAATCTCAGTCTAAAAATAAAGCCTTAAGGGCAGTGGACTAGGAAAGCTTTGTGTTTATCCATGCCTCCCTAGGTATTTGACTGTCAAAAGGATTACTCAGTAGAATATTACCGATTATAGCGGTATGACAGTGTCAACTTGCACAGAGGTGGCTTTGGTTTGGTTCATTTTTCACTTCGTTTCACTATTAAAGTGGATGCAGATTTTTTTCCCCTTCCACGTATCACAAGAAAGTACTTACACTGTTGGAGTACAAGCTCTTCTGAATTCATTATGGCCAAGAAGAGAGGGGGAGAGGTTCAAGTACTTTTGTTTGTTTTTGTTTTTGTTTTTGTTTTTGTTTTTGTTTTTAGAGACAGGGTTTCTCTGTGTAGCTTTTGGAGCCTGTCCTGGAGCTTACTTTGTAGACTAGGCTGGCCTCGAACTCACAGAGATTTGCCTGCCTCTGCCTCCCAAGTGCTGGGATTAAAGGTGAGTACCACCATTGCCCGACAGTTCAAGTACTCTTAAAGGGGGCTTCTGCAAATAAAGTGATAGGTTGAGGTGACCTCTGCCTTTATGGTAGCTATGGTTAGCTTTGGGATCTGGTACTCCTTCTTTCAGTGCCCCGAGGGAATGGTCACTCTGTGAGCTTTCCCAGCTTCTCAGGCTGAGAAAGGCGATTCGGATTCAGCCTTGGAGGATTAGATTTGTCTGGTAACCATTCTCAAATTCTGATCCACACCAATTCTTAAATTTTTTCTTTCTTTTCAAAGTCTATAGTTAACTTGTATAGGTAAGAACTAATTTTCTGTGATATTAAAATGCTTGTTTTGTTTGTTTATTTATTTGTTTGTTTTACCTTTATCAGGCCCCTGAGCTCTTTACTGCTGAAAAAGCTTGGAAGGCTTTGGAAATTGCAGAAAAAAAATTGCTTGGTCCCCTTGGCATGAAAACTTTAGATCCAGAGTAAGTT
>CABHPH010163177.1:0-21912 GCA_902168325.1 Peromyscus nudipes
GGTGTGTGGAGGTGTGTGGAGCTGTGTAGAGGTGTGTGGAGCTGTGAGGGGGTGTGTGGAGTTGTGTGGAGGTGTGAGGAGGTGTGTGAAGCTGTGAGGAGGTATGAGGTGTGTGGAGGTGTGTGGAGGTGTGGGAGTCTTTGTCAGGACCAAGGGGTCATCTGCCTGCTGAGCTTTAAGGAAGCGCTTTGCCAGCCTCTGCTCTGGGTTCTGGGAGAAAAAGAAAGAACAGGGAAAGCCTCTGCAGGGATCAGGAAGAAAAGGGGTGCTGTGTCCTTCTTGCCTTGGGTTAAGAGATTGCACCCCACAGTAGTAAGCGGGTCTAGTCCACCTAGGATAGCATTAGGCTTTTGAGAGGTCCTATCTAAATGTTCCCTATCCAGATGACAAGCCTCTGGGAGGTGTGGGGGTGACACAGGGCTGAGAGCCAATCTGTGAGGTCTTTCTCCAGCCCGCCCCTGCAGAGGGCCATGACTGCAGAGGGGACCCGGCAGCGGGACACTTGCCCTCCAGCTAATTGTTCTGTGCTGTTTTTTCAGGAGATCAGGACACTGGCCTTGATGGTAAGTTCCCCTCCTCCCTGGTCTTCCCTCAGGCACTGGACTGGGCACAGAGAGCACAGTCTAGATTTCTAACCCCCAGATGGCATGAGCTGAGCTTCTGGGCCATGCCAGGCAGAGGGTATCAGGGCTGTTAGTGGTGACAGCTTCTCATCTACCCTGTGGTTCACACAGGCACAATGTGGACTCTGGGTGGTATTTACAGCATCTCCAGGGGCACAGTTTCTCTCTCTCTCTCTCTCTCTCTCTCTCTCTCTCTCTCTCTCTCTCTCTCTCTCTCTCTCTCTCTCTCTCCTGAAAAATGAGTAGCAGCTGTCTATGCAATCTCAGTGCCTCTGCCTGGAAAACCCCTGGAATTCCATGCTGGGTTCTGCGCATGTGCCAACCAGTGGCAGGCTCGAAGGAAATATTGGTAGTTAGGACAACTGTCACTGTCACCAACTTCAACCTCTACAGTGGAGAGGAGAGGGCCCCAAAGTTCTGGAGCCGTGGGAGTCTCTGTTCCTCTAATATTTGGGAACTGTATAAAGAAGGGTGATAGGACTCAGGAGGCAGAGGCAGGAGGGTCACCCCAAGTTCAAGGCCAGCCTGGTCTATGTAGTGAGTTCTGGCCCAGCCGGAGCCACCTGCAAGACCTTGTGTCAAACAAACTCCATGTCCAGGAATACCTCATCCCTGGACACAGGTACAAACCACAAGGTTCTAGAACCAATCAGCTTCATTTGGGAACATTAAAATATGTGATTTTAAGGCTGGGGAGATGGTTCAGTGGTTAAGAGCACTGACTGCTCTTCCAGAGGACCTGGGTTCAATTCCCTGCACCCACATGGCAGCTCACAACTGTCTGTAACTCTTAAGATCTGATATCCTCACACAGACATACATGCAGGTAAAATACCAATGTAAATAAAATAAGAATAAATAATTTTTTTAAAAAAATGAGTATGATTTTAAAAGGCCATTAGAGGTGGTGCAGATAGCTCAGTTGGTAGCAGGCTTGTTGGACTTTTGAACACGAGGACCCCAGTTTGATCTCCAGAACCCACACAAAAAGCTAAGTGTTGGACCAGGGAGATGGCTCAGTGGGTAAAAGTGTTTCCTGTACATGCCTGGCGACCTGAATTTCATCCATAGAAAAAAAGAGAACCAGTTCCACAAAGTTGTCCCCCGACCTCCACATTCATGCTGTAGCTTGTGTGTGCATGCATGAGTGTATGTACACACACACACACACACACACACACACACACACACACACACACCCCTGAGGAAATGTTATTTTGAAAAGTGAATGATCCCTGTAAACCAGCCCTCTGGTGACAGTCATCCCTCCTACTAGTTCTTCCTTTCCTTCCTAGGGTCCTCCTGGTCTTCCTGGACAAACAGGCCCGCCCGGACCTCCAGGGACTCCAGGCCAAAGAGTAAGACTTGCCCTGGTGGTGGGTGGGGAGTGGGGACTAGGGAGGTGGGGGTGCAGAGTGGAGTGTTTAAAATGCCAAGCGAATGACACATTCTGAGCACATCACCATGGGGCTTCCCTGTGCCCTGTGACCCCCTTCATCTTCCCAGGACCCCTGCTTACCTGTCATTCCTCTGTGTACCTTAGGCCCTACCACCCACTCCAGTCCCTCACTCCCAGCCTTGAGCTCTGCCATTCTTCCCAGATAGATAGTCTTTAGTCTTGTGCTTCAGAGAACCCCTCAGATACAGTGGTCACAAACCTGGTCGCAACCACCAGACCTGGGTGGCCCCCTTCCAACTCTCAACCTCCCTCCCTCAGTGCCTTTGCCATTATTCTTGCCCTCCACCCACCCTTTCCTCCGCTTTTCTAGAAGAAACCTTGTGTTTTCTCTCTGCTTCTGAGAGCCTGCCCTCCTCCAGGTAGCCTTCTCCAGGAAGTCACTCCAGACCCATCCAGCAGAATTAAATGCCTCTCTCCTCTGCTCTTCCTACATCATTTTACCACACTCTCCCCCCTCAACCTAAATTAGGAAGGGTCTGAGATGGCTATGAGGCTCCATGTAGGCAGTGAGGACAGGAGGGTTGGGCTAAGGTGACCAGGAGTTGTGGGATGTTCAGGGCTCTCAGGGACAGCCCTGTGAGACTGTGGCTAAAACATGGGTCACAGGATGCTCAGCTCCCCTTACCACTGTACTTTGGGATCCTGACCTGTGACACCAAGGCAACCAAAAGGTGTGCCTTCCAGAAGCTATGGGGTCTGCGGCAGGGTACCAAGGAGGTGGGCATTGGTATCTCTGCTTTCAACCATTTCTGTTGCCCCTGCTGCAGGGGGAGATTGGACTGCCAGGCCCTCCAGGACACGATGGGGACAAGGTAAACAGCATTGTCTACAGCAAGGATTCTGCAAGTGGTTCTCACCTAGGGAGTGTGGGCCGGAGAGCTCAGGAGCAGGCCCAGCCAGGGAAAGTAAGAAGGGTTAGGAAGAGGGGTTCCAGCTGTACTCTGGCAGAGCCAGCCTGGGGATCTCTTTATCAGCTCCCATCCAGTGAGCCCAGCCTTTGACCACCAAGCCTTTTCTGATCTCTCCCCCTCCCTCGTCTTTTCTCCATCAATATCCCCAAGAAGTGCCATTGATATTTCTATAGGGACCTCGAGGGAAACCAGGAGATATGGGACCCCCTGGCCCCCAAGGGCCCCCGGGAAAGGATGGGCCTCCGGGATTGAAGGGAGAGGCCGGACCCCCAGGGATCCCCGGGGAGAAAGGGGAGACAGGACAAGCAGGCCCCCAGGTAAGTGTCTGGGCAGCTGGCACCTTGCATGCACCACCTCTATCCTGACATGGGCTCTGCATGCTGCCAGCTGCTCCCGAGTTCAGAGAACCAAGGTTTACTAGCTGCCACCTGCCATGCCACTCACTTTATGAAGGCTGGTATCCTGTAGTATCTCCACTCAGGAGACCTGAGTCCTGTGCCAACCTCTCCTGTGTCCTTAGGAAAGTCACTGAGCCTTGCAGAGCCTCAGTTTCCCATCTTTAAGATGGGAATAACAATGCCTTTCCTGGATCCCCCCATGGAATGTTGAAAAAAGACAGAGTCAGGGCTGTGAGCCTACTCCTCCAGAAGCATGCGGAAACCCTACATCAGAAGAGTTTGCATGAATGGAAAAGGTGCTCTCTGCCCAGTCCAGCTAGGCTGCTGACTTAGCTAAGGAGCTTTCTCTGGGCCTCAACAGTACCATCCGTGAAACGGCACTACCCTTGGAGGAAGGGCGTCACGCATGTATGCATGCCATAGATGGGCACAGTTTGCTCAGCATGATGACTCTGAGCTTCACTGACAGAGATCTTTGTCAATCTGTAGGGTCTAGACGGCCCAACTGGGGAGAAAGGAGAACCAGGTGACCAAGGGAAGCCCGGAGCGACAGGATTACCTGGGCCCATCGGGCTCCCGGGATTCACAGTAAGGCGAGAGGACCGTCTGTTGAGGGTGTCCACAGGCAGCTGCAGATGAGGGCGCAGGAGCGAGAGGCTCCTAGCTGGGGTCAACAGCCTGAGAGTGCCTGGCATCATGCCAGGCTGTATTAGCCTGGGCCTGTCGGCGCTGGCTTGGAGTCCTGCTTGGGTCCAGAGTTCTAGCTTCTTCAGTACACAGTGTGGTAGCTTCTGTCTTCAGTGGCTGCTTAGCTGAAGGGTGCTGGACCCAGACTTGGAATTCCCCTCTTAGAACGAGAAAGAGACAGGCAGGTCCCTGGGGTGTGCAGGCCAGCCAGCCTAGCTTAATCAGTGAGCCCCAGATCCCCCAAAAAGTGGGGGGAGAGAAAGTGAACAAGCAAACTAGGCAGGCACCTGGGGGACATTTGAGGTTGACGTCCTGCCTCATACACCCACACACCAACGCACACACAAAAAAGTCAAAGACCCTCAGAGGTCAGTTGTGACTCAGTGGACCCTGATAGTGAATGTCTACCCAGCAGGGTCAGCCACGTAGGTAGATGACACATAGCTCCTCAGCATGCCCACCTCCAAGATGGAAGCTGAGCTCCTGGGCTTGGTATGGTCTCTTCCTTGTCCACCACACCCACTGGCTCCCCCGAGGCTCTGGGATCTGAGCTATATCCACTTTCTATCAGTGTTCCATAAGTCATCACCAACAGCAGCTTAAAATGACACACCTTCGTCATTATGTCCATTCTGCGGCTCAGGAGCCAAGGCCTGTCGTCGTTGGGTTCCCCAACCAAGGCTGCAGTCAAATCAGTGGCCATCTGTGTTCTTACCTGTAGCTTGTGGTCTTCTTCCAAGCCACTAGCTGTTGGTCCCTTGCCATAGTAGAACTGAGTCTCCCAGCTCCTGCATGCCACCTACAATTCCTGGCCACATGGTCCTCTGCATGGTGGACAGTTCACCTCACAATAGCTTATTTCTTGAAAGTCATTGAGAGGATTTTTTTTTTTCCTAGAATCTAGATCTAGCAAGATGGAACCATGTGCGTGTATGTGTCTTCATGTGTATATATATCTATAACATGTCTTAGCACGCATTACATTTTCCTATGTATAACCACATGTATGTGATGGTGTATAAAATAGTCACAAGACTGGCAGGCATCATGATGCCACAGTCCCTCTTCCAATACTGAAAAACAAGTCACAGTTCCACCCTGTAGCCTGTCTGCTGTAAGAAGCATCCCCAGGACGAGCCCTTCTCCAGCCACTGGAGTCTCAGATCCTTGAAGATGGTTGTCACAGGGCCATCGTGGTCCACTGTCCTGTAGGCTGACTACCTATACAGCCTCTCTAGGAGCAGCCTAGTCCTTGTAGCTTATCACAAATGTGAGGGTGACCCTGTGGCCAAACTCCTGGCTACCAGCTCTCACACTGGGATGTCTTTGTGCCTACAGGGAGAGAAAGGAGAAACTGGGGAGAAAGGTGACCCAGGAGTGGAGGTAGGTCCACCCTGCCCTTCCTTCCATGTGATCACCTGACAAGGGCCTCACTAGAAATACCAGTTTTTCTCCAAGTTGCCTAGCATCTCTGACTGGGTAAGGCTGGAAGCTGGGCAACTGTCGGGTGCTGAGCCCCAAGGCTGGCCTGGTCATGCACTGACCAGTTCCTACAGTGCTCAGAGAACATCCTGAGGCTATAGTGGGCCTAAGAAAATAAATAGAACCGGCTGGCTGTGCCACAGAGAGGTTGAGCTACTTGGGCAAGTTCTGAACGGCCATGTAGGACTTGGTCGCAGAGTGTCAGAGGGATGATTTCCATAGAGGCGAGATTCTCCGAGAGGCGGAGAGGAAGGGTGAGGATCAAGAAGCCAGCCTGGAAACAGGCTTTGTGGAGGATGGAGAGCGCCATGCATAATTGTACAGGGGAAGCAGGGGAGATCTTGGAGATGGGAGTGAGTTTGGCAGGAAGGCCTGGGCAGTCCAGTAGCCACCCGAGGGCAAAGCGAGGGACCACCAAACTTCATGGTCCCCCCACGAGGTCCCCTAGCCTGTCACCCTTTAATGTCACCAGCCCCATCTGAATTTAGTGTAACGGACCCAAGTATTCTACCACTGTTCCTTATTTAGGAATGGATTGCACCCTAAAGAAGTAATCCTAAGTTCTGGAAAAGCATTATACACACAAATGTTCCTTCCGGAAGTATTTCAAGTCAAAATTGAAAACAGACAGTGTTCCTAACAAGAAGGAAGGGATTAAAATCCTCAGGCTAATAAGCCAGTACTGCTAGCTTTGTCCATGGCTGAGGTCATCCTCATGCCAAACACCGTTCTTGGCCCTGTCCCAGTAGACACTTGCTCTCCTACCCAAGGGCCAGTGTGTTACCAAGGAAGGGGGCTGATGGGGGAACACACTCAAAAATAGAAAATTCAATTTCACATCAACTATAAAAGACTAGAAAACCAAGGTATATTTATGTATCATTGTAAGCACATAAATGTATTCAGCTATAGCTAATACATCCAAAAAGGCAGGGAGGAAGTCGGGCAAACCTCTTGCCTTATATGACAGCCATGCATTATTTTTCTTCCTTTTGATTCTCTTTCATTTATAAAATATTTAATAAGTCTGTGTTACTTTTAAACACTTTTTTTGTTTGTTTGTTTGGTTGGTTTGGTTTTTCATGGTAGGGTTTCTCTGTGTAGCCCTGGCTGTCCTGGAACTCCCTCTGTAGACCAGGCTGGCCTCGAACTCATAGAGATCCACTGCCTCTGCCTCCAGAGAGCATCACCATTCTCAGTGGGGTTTGGGTTTCTACAAGTACTCTTATAATCAGATCCATATATTATTTATTTATAATAAGAATAGTGTGTGTGTGTGTGTGTGTGTGTGTGTGGTGGGGGGTGTCTACAGCCTTCACGCATGCTAGCCAAATGCTCTCACCACTAAGCTACAGCCCCATCTGAGGGCCCCAGTTTCATTTCTGCTGCTGTGATAAAATACTCTGACAAAAAAAGCCGCTTGGGGAGAGAAAAGGTTTAGTGTAGCTGACAGTCCATTATTGCAGGGAAGTCGGGTTGGTGGGAGCTTGTGTCAGTTGCGGTCATGTCACATCCACAGTCAAGAACAGAGAGCGATGAAGGCGTGCTCACTTACTGGGCTTCATTTCTCCACTCACACAGTTCGGGTATTCCTCCAGCCTAGGGAATGTGCTGCCCACAGTGGGCTGGCTCTTTCCACATCAGCTGACTTGTTAATGTACCACAGTCATGGCCATGAGTCGACCCAAAGTGACTAGTCCCTGAGACTCTTCTGGATTGTGTCAAGTTGACCTTTCAGAGACTGTGTTCTCTACAAGGAGGTAGTCATTGAGCAGAAACACCACGGTTCAAGAGACACTGGTGTTTTCCCGTTCAGCCTGAATCTCTCTTGCTGCATCTGCCCTCAAAAGAAACACAACCGTTTCTGGTCTACCCTTTACAAACCTGGGGCGGAGCTAGTCTTGAAGAATATTCTTCAGGGACATCCCAGCCTCCCCTGGCTTCAGATAACCAGTCTCCATTCCCGTAAGCTCCAACTCACATGTTTAAGAGGTCCAGGCAACACACGAATGCAGAGGCCAGAGTTGAAGACAGCAGGGGGTGGAGTCTGGGCAGACTGGAGACCATGCCCCACCTAGAGGGCAGGGCTCTCATTCTTTTCCTGGGCAGTGGTTGCCATGTACAACATGGTATAAATCCACTGCTAGCTAAGTGGTGTTTCAGGGCACCCAGGAGGAGCAGGTGTTCTGGAGACGTTTCCTGAAAATGTTTTTGGACCAACACTGTGTGAGGCTAACAGTTCACCCTGAATTCCTGACCTAAGTCTCCTTTAGGGAGGCTATGTATTGGCCTGCCCTTCAGGGGCATTCCTATTCTCTCGTGACCTTAGCTGGACCAGGATCATAACAGAGCATAACAGAGCTTCCCTTTTGGATTATAGGTTCCCGGGCCGCCAGGGCCAGAGGGGCCTCCAGGACCTCCGGTGAGTGTCAAGGACTCGGTATCATTTCAGCCATTGTGGTTGGACCTACGGTATCCCCTCCCTTGGCAGTCACTGAGCTCAGCCTCAGCCTTGGGTCCTCCCCAGGAGAGCTTTTCAAGTCCACAAACCCTCCTCATCTGGCTTCCCTCCCGTCTTAAACATGTCATCCCAGTGACACACGCCGGGGAGCCCAGGCACTGCCTGGTGGACTGGCATGGCTGCCACAGGCCTGCTCTGCCATTGCTCTGCTGACAATGATTTAACCCTTTTCTATCAGATGTCTGGTCTTACCCTTTCCTCCTTCCAGGTAGCAAGAAGATGGCCTTTTAAGAAAGTGACCCATTAAAACCAGTCCAGTTGGATGCAAATAGAGGGTCCCAAACACCTCAAATGAGCAGGTGTTGCTCTGTGTCTCTTCATGTTCCACGATGCCCCTTACATTCTGGGTCATCCACTGTACTAGCAACAACACTGATAGTTGACACCATTTAGTGGACGTTCCCATGTCCCACGCACTAAGTGTTTCGTATCCTTCGATTCTCTCTGTTTCCACTGCTGCCTCCTCGGCCCTTCATGAGACTCCGAGCCAGCTGTGGGAGGCCACAGAGAGATTGTGTATCAGCCCCTGGCTGGGCAGATGGTTCTGACTCCACCCCAGGAAGCTCCATGCTTACAGGGCCCTCACATTCCCTCTACCTCTCAAGAGCCAGGACCTGAGACTATACACTCCAAACCCTTGCCCTCCTGGGGTCACCTGCACATGTGGTTCTTTGTTTAAAAAAAAAAGATTTATGTATTTATGCATATGAGCGCTCTATTTGCATGTTTGCCTGCATGACAAAAAAAGGGCATCAGACCCCATTATAGATGGTTGGGAGAATTGAACTCAGGACCTCTGGGGGAGCAGCCAGTGCTCTTAATCACTGAGCTATCTCTCCAGCCCCTACACATGTGGTTCTAACGCTTCTTGTTCTGATCCCAAATGCAGGGCCTCCAAGGTGTTCCTGGACCAAAGGTAAGAAAAAGTCATGTGACAGATGCTGTGGCTGGGACACGCTTCTGAGACCTAGCTGATCCATCTCCCTAAATGGCACCACCCAATAGGCGCAGCCAGGCCATCAGGGCAGACTGAAGTCCTATAGTCCTTATAACGTCCACCACTGATACCTGGCCTGCTTTGGGATGTGAATTTCCCCATCCACCTCCTGAGTGAGCTCCATGGAGTGACTTGCTTAGCAAATTATCAAACTCTTGCCACATCTCTCCAGACCTTTCCCTCAACCTAAAGTAAGGCAAGACTGCCGCTCCTGGCCTCCAAGACCTCAGGGCACAGGACCGGGCTGTCTCGGGCAGACCCTTTCACTGTTTTCTACCGTCTCCTTTTCCTGCAGGGAGAAGCAGGCCTGGATGGCACCAAAGGAGAAAAGGGTTCCCAGGGAGAAAAGGGAGATCGAGGGCCTCTGGGATTGCCTGTAAGTACCTGGGAGCCATAAGGCTTCTGGCAGGAGCTGCCCTGGGTAGCCCTTCCCCCAGGCTTCATTGCTGGGCAGGGACCAGGGAGGACGCTGCTCTGCACCCAAAGTTCTGGGCATCCCAGTGTGCTGGGTTCTTCCCTTTCACAGTGAGGGAGGAATGCAGGCCCTCAGCATCTTTCCCAGGCCTAGTGTTAGTGCTGGAACAATGTGAAGCTCACTGAGGTAGGGTCCATACCTAAGGAACAACCTGATGGAGAACCAGACAGGCCTGAGGTCAGCCTCAAGCCCTCTGGGGTCTGACTTGAAGCCATAAAGGTGTGCCCTGAGGGGGTAAGCATGGAAGACTTGGAGAACTATGGCAATGGTCATCTTCCCCAAATAACCCCAAAGGAGACCCCAGCTCTCTTCTGCTATGCACTAGTCACAGCACGCAGGCATGTACGAAGCCAGCTCTGTGATCCCAGCAGGCTAAGGCTGCTCTCACAGCCTGGGCTCTCAGCCTTCCAGAGCTGGAGGGCTCCCTCATCAGCCTCTGAGGACGGCCTCCAGGATTCTGCGTGCCTAGAGGTATAGCCCAGGCAGCGTGAGCCTCTGTCCCACCCTCCCAGTGGCCTGGTGGCTCTTCCTGTGTCACTGTCTGAATCTGCTTTTCAAGAGCTAAAAGAGACTTCAGCAAACCATCTTGTCATTTTACGGAGGGTCACTTGAGGTCACAGGTGGAGTTGGTGGCAAGACTGGGCTGAAGGCTGCTCATCCATTGAAGCTACAGGGGGGCTTCCACTGTCTCCAGCTCCAAGCCAGTCCCTAGCCCCAGGTAGCTGTAAACAGCAGAGGAACCATGGGAAACCAATGCAGCCATAGCAAATGCACGCACGCACGCACGCACGCACGCACACACGCAGAGGCCAAAGGAACTGTTTTTCTCTTGCTGGTGCAGGGAGTGTAGGAAGAGCTAAGGAGCTGATTGACTTGACAGACCACAAGAAACTGATGGCTTTAGCAGATGCTGGCCCTCTCGGAAGCCGTGTCTGGAATGGCTTTAAGTACACAAGGAAGTGCCTTCCTGACCCCGTCAGCCACAGATCACCTGTTGTTCACCTTCATAAGCGCCAACAACCCCGATGAACATGAGAGGCTTCAGTTAGGGGTGCCCATGCCAATAACCCAGCAACCCAACAGGTGACGTAAACAAAGGCAGTGCCAGATGAGTGACAGAGAAGCCCTCCCATGTTTGTGTCTCCAACAGTTTCTGGTAGAGGCATGTACAAAGAAATCCTTTCCTTAGCTTGAAAGAAGGCCCGGGGCGATGACTCCATCAAGTGCAAATGTGAGGCCTGTGTTCAGATCCCTGGGACCCCATGTTAAGCCTTTAATCCTAGCAGGGAGGCAGAGGTGGGTGGATCTGAGTTCAAGGCCAACCTGGTCTACAGAGCGAGTTCCAGGACAGCCAGGGCTTTACAGAGAAACCCTGTCTCAAAAAAACCAAAAGAAAAAGAAACTGGGCAGCGGTGGTGTGTGCTGGTAGTCTCCAGCAATGGTAAGACCGCAGCTCCCTGGAAGCCCACGGCCAGCTAGCCTGGGTTCTGTAGAGAACTTTCAGGCCAGTGAGAAAGCCTGTCTCAAACAAAAGGAGGAAGGTGATTAAGGAATGACCTGGGAGGTTGTCCTCTGACCTACCGTAGGCCCTCACCTACATGCATGTCTCCACGCTCACACCTACAAAAACAAACAAACAAGAAACAACAAGCTCCATCATAGACTGCTGTTCACAAGGACTTTGGCAGTAGGGAGTGGCAATGACTGCGGTGCCCTGGAGATCTTGCGGCCCTTCCTAGGGAGAATGGTCTCCTCGCTCAGGTGATACTGGCTTTGGAGGGAGGAGAGCTCGGCACGTTTGAATCTTTCAGCCGGATGCCTGACATCTTATAGGCGGCTGCCCCGTACATATTCTGAGCAATAGACCAATAGCATTTATAGCCCTGGAAGGAGGATGCCAGTGGCTCACTAAAGGTCTGAGTGCTTTGGTCCATGCCCTCTGACCCAACCACCTCGAGAGCACTTGGTGGTGGCATTGCATCTGCAAATCCCATGGATGCTCCAGGCTGCTTCTAGGCTGCACCTGGATGTCAGCAGCTATGTGGTGGCAGATAGCAGCCTCTCCAGGCCTATCCTGCTGGCTCCCCTCTTCCATTTAGCTCCCAGTGATGCCAGTACACTGGAGTCTGCTGGGAGCTTTCTAAACATGCCGTGACCCAGGGCCCCAATTCATGAAGAGTTATGCGACTTGGTCAGCATAGAACCTGAATAGCTGTATTGTAAATAAAACCCCAGGAGAGACACTAAGTGTGCAGCCAGAGTTGGGGACCTCAGCTCTAGCTCGGGGTCAAAGCCAGTCCCAGAATTGGTAGTCTCAACACTGAAAACACAGCTTTGTAGCCTCATCCTACTCAATACCCTTTCGAGGACCAGCTCTTTATGCTCCAAATTCTGGTCTCTCCCCTCATCTACCCTGAGACTGAGGCTCATTTCTGAGTCTCAGAAACAGTTTTCAAGAACTCCATGCTTGCTGGCTAGGTGTCCCCTCCTGCCAACCCCAGAGACCGCTTCAGAACCTGGCACTAACACAGAGGGTCCCTTCCCACCAAGTCACTGTTCATCAGTCAGCAGGTAGTAATGAGGTCACAGGGCACCCTGGCTGAATAGCGTCTCACCTTCGGGGGGGCCCATTTACCACAAATGTGTAGCTTTAGACCTATGACCCTGACAGCTGCCTCCAAAGCCTTTGTCTGTAAAAGGACACTTGTCTGAAAGTATGTGAATGGACCAAGTTGGTGTCTAACTGTAAAGTGCCAGAGAAACGTCAGGATCATCATCCAAGGGCTGCCCCTGCCTGCCCCGATGGAGCAGAACTAAGCCTGCTTCTACTCAGGTTTAAAAGCCAGTACTGGGACCAGTGAGAGCCTTAAATGGGTAAAAGCGCTTGCTGTGAGGGTTAAAAATCTGAGTTCAGTTTCTGGAACCCACCTGGTAGATGAAGAAAATCAATTCCCAGAAGTTGTCTTCTTAGCTACACACAGAGAGAGAAAGAGACAGAGACAGAGAGAATGAAAGCAATTTTAAAATCGCTCCTGGGGGTTAGGAGGTGCAGAATGGCCTCTCTCTCTATAGGGGTGCAAAAGAAGCTGGGATCACACCCCCTCCCCCAGGATACCCTCCACACAGCCTGCCCTGGAGAGGGAGCATAGCTCTGTATCCACCTGTACATCCAGGAATGCCTTTCTGTGTCCCCTTCCCTGAGCACCAAAGCACCCTGGGAAGAGGAACTCCTGTGGGGTGAAGGGAGAGAGGGGGACAAGAGCTGTAGAGGGTCAGAGCCTCTGTCCCCAGGGTCCACGCCAGCTCAGCAGCCAGCCACGGCCCTCGGTGTCTCCGTGTCCTTGTTCAGTGTCCGTGTGTAAACACACCCCCTGTCCTCCCAAGCTCATTCTCCCATTGTGTTTATGGCATTTGTGTCTGTCCGGAGTCACGCTCTACTCACCTCTCCCCTCCCCATTGTCTCCTTTTTTCTCTCTCCCGCCCCCTCCCTTCCCTTCCTTTGGGTCAAATCCGTGCCCTTCGTCCAGGGAGCTTCAGGTTTGGACGGCAGACCTGGGCCACCGGTGAGTGTCATTTCTCCATCACCCCTCCCCCCGCCCGCCCCATCCCTGTCTGGCCTGTGACCCCTCTTGTCTTTCCTGCTGTGGCCTTGTTCGCTCCCCGCCCCCTGCTCCCCCACAGTGGTAGCAGCGATCACGCTTTGTCCTGCTGTAGACACCAGAAAGTCCTCTACGTGCCCACATCAGAAATGCCCTGCCAGACCCACACAGTGGTCACAGTGAGCGTGCACTCAAGGACCCCAGACATGCGAAGTGTGGGGCAGCAGAAGTCACTCTAACAACAGTGACCCCGATGCTGAGTCCAGCCTAGGAACCCTTCCTTACCCTGGGGCTTGAGCCAAGACGTGTCCCCGGCAAACACAAGTGTCTGTGTGTGACCTTCACGCTATGTCGTTGTCATACTGTGAAATCTGTCCATCTCCTGTCTGGCCGGGAGGGCCTCCCAGTCACATGTAGTCACCCCACCCGGAGTGTTTGTTGGGGAGCAGAGAAGGGTCAGGATGGGAGTAGTGTGTGGGAGCTTTGAGGCCAGTCTCAGCTCAGTGTCCTGTGGGTGCGTTTTAACCACACCTGTCCCTGTGGGTGGCACCCAAGCCACCCTGCAAGCACACGGGGTCTATAATAGAGCAAGTGAGGAGGGACCTGGACCCTCTGTGACTCCATTCCTCCTGATTCCAGAAAAGAGCTCTCACTATCTCTTCTGAAGGGCCACAGAAAACGTCTGCTGCTTTACCTGCACAGAACGCCCTGTGGACTTCCCAGCTTGGAAGCCACACCAGGGCTGTGTGCCCAGCCACTTGTAGCCAGCCCACTATACCTCAATAGCCAGCTTAGGTCCATCTTAGCCTTTTAAGGTCCATCACACTCCAGTCAAGGCTATCCTTAGCTGGCTGGAGAGCCATATGGGAAAGAAGAACACCAGCTGGGTTCTGTTGTGGAAGACGCTCAGACAGGGTCAGGGGACAGAGTCTAGAGCTTTCAGAGGTAGGAGGGTGCCCAGGCAACCCATCAGAGCCTCATCCTACCGAATGCCAATTCTATCTCCTTGTATGAAAGAGCCACAGAGTGTCCTGTCCTGCTGATAGTTGGGCAGCTTTTGCACATTTATCCCTGGAGGCCTTGGAACATATTCCCTAATTGACCTTCTAGATTTACGGAGGAGAGACTGAAGCCTGGGTCAGTCTGTGGAGTCTGTGGGACGTGGAGGCAGGGAAGCTGCCTCCAGTCCTACTCAGAGTGAACCACTACTGTTACCCACAATCTACTCTCTTCCTCCTCATTCCATAGAGGACACCAAGAACTTCTCCTGTGCAGCCAATCAGCATTCTCCCAGACGCTCATGCCCCCACCTCCCCCAGCTACATACACTCAAGAGTACCAGACAGCATCCTCCTGGGGTTGGCCCTATGCCCCACAGTCTGGTCTGAGTAGGACACTAAATACTGAGAGGCCAATAAACAGGAGGCTGTGAAATAGAAACTTGGTCTAGTTGGGATGCAGGTGGGAACCTGGGAGAAATGTTTGCTGATTCTGTAGCAAGCCCAGCTCTGTCTCCAAGCAACCCCCAGCTTACTGAAGTGCCCCCTACCTCCCTAGGACCCCAAGTTAAGAGAGAACCCGCCCCTACTCCCTGAAGGCCAGTGTGGTTCTGACACTGGAGAATACTAACTCATGACTATTTTACCTGTTCCTCAGGCCGGGGGATCTGTGGGGTCTGCAGTGGGTTGGGGGAGGGGTGCTGGATGGCCCTCTCACACCTGCCTCCGCCTCTAAGTGTGTCTCCTCCGCACGGGTCTCTGTGGCATGAGGACCCTCCCGCTGCATGTGGAGCTGTGACCGCAAGGGGGCGCCGGCCCTAGGCCTCCCACTCCTGGGACGGGGTCACCTCCCTCCCCAGTGCTTGTTGGTGGCAAACCAAGCAACCGTCCCTACTCTTTTCAGCCTCGGCAAGCTTGGCTGTGATGCGAGAGGTTCCACGAATCTGGCTCTGAGGTGGGGGAAGGAACATTCCTCCAAGGCCCTTAAATCCAAAATGGATCGCGGCCCAGTCAAATGGCCTCCTTGAACAAGCCTGGCTTTGCCAAGCCTGAAAACCGGGGCTCAGGCTTTGCACATCTTCAGGTCCTGGGTGGGATTCTCAGGGCTCTCGGCAGCAACTGGCCCTTGACCTCTGCTTTCTTTCCCCTCCCCAGGGTACTCCAGGACCAATCGGAGTTCCGGGCCCCGCTGGACCAAAGGGCGAGAGGGTGAGTGCTCAGTGAACTGGGAGCATGGGAAACCAGGAAGGCTTGCTCATCCCCGCCCCCTCCCCCCCCCCTCCACCCCGCACCTGGGACCCATCCCCCAGGGTCTCAGCCCTCACCCCTTCTCCCATCCATCACTCCTGGTTATCCCCGTAGCAGCCTAGGGGAGAAGCAAACCCTCGTATGGCTGTGAGGAGACAGGTGAGATGGAAAAGCTCTCTCTCTGCTGGTAGCCTGGCACCTGGCACCTGGCACCTGTCACAGCCCAGTCTCTCAAGGATGCCGGTCTGCTGTGCTCATTTAGAGAAACAGTATGGGACAGAAGGTCATGTGGGATTTAGAAAGTCCCCAGATGACATCAGTAAGTCAGAAAGTCAGGGCACTGGGCAGGGGTCCCCACCATCAGTGTTGAGTGGCCGTAGCCATGACACACAGTATCTGAAGCCCAACCCAGCCCTCACAGAATGGGTATGTAAGAGGATGGGCGTGACAAGAATCAGCTCAATGTGTGTGTGTGTGGGGGGGTGCACGCTATTCCTCTCAGCCATCCAGGTTCTCACACACCCAGGATCTGTCATCCTTCGTGGACAGACTCCATGGCTGATCCACCCCCACGGAGCATCTGTGGAGTTCTCCGTCCACACCTTTCCCCCTCTGCCCTTTGCCTACCCGGGAGAGGCTTGTGGTGGGGAAGTGGGTGGCTTCTACATAGACCATGAGCCTCTCTGAGATCATTCGTCCCCTGGGGAAACCAGGATTGCCTCTCCATGGTGATGACACGGGCTTCGGAGAAGAAATCAAAGCTCCTCTCGTGGTACGGGAGAGAACAGCAGAAAGTTCTTAGAGCACACCCTGCCTCATACACACTCAATTCCTTAGGGCTCTGGCTCCGTAGGGAATCAGAAAACGGTCATGGAAAGGAAATCATCATCACAGCGTGGAAAGCTCATGCGGCATCTTTCTCTCTTTCAGGGCAGCAAAGGAGACCCAGGGATGACAGGACCAACAGGAGCAGCAGGGCTTCCTGTGAGTTTCCAGGGCCTAGAGGTTTCCTTCTGTCTATCCCCCGCCCCCCCTCCGCCCCGACCCTGCCCAACACAGCCCAGAGCCTGGAGCCCATATCTGGGGTTGAAAAAGAAGCTGGGCAGAGTTAACTGGGGATGGGCCAGAAGTCCCTGTGGGGTATGACAGGGGACAGGTGCTCATCACAGGGACCATCTTATCTCACACGTGTAACAGCGTGTGTGGAACCTTCCACTTTAGCCCCTGTGCTGTCCAGAAGGGTCCCGGGGTACCCCCACTTCTGCTGTCCAGGACCCGGATCCCCACAACACAGAAAGGGGTGAACTTGGCTTCCATCTGCAATGCATTTGCCTGTAGCTTTGCTACAGAAGCCAAGTGGCTGTCTCACAGAGCCTGGATTCTGTTTCCCCGTCCACTCGAGGTTCATGTGGATACGGACTAAACAAGCGTGTCTGCACCGGTGGATGCTTAACACTCCTTCCCCTAGGGGGTTCTGCACTTTAAAAGAGGGGCTCAGCAGCTGTGCAGCCAGGGGCTGGCAAGAGAGCCATGGAAATACTCAGCCCAGAGTACCCCATCCGCACCCCTGATGGCGGCATGAAACCTACCCCTCGCCCCGCGAATGATCCCAGAAGAACACAGCTACCAGTGGGGACATGGGCTACAGGGCAAGAAAATTAAGAACCTTGTCCATGGATTTGCTTGTAAATCCATGTGCCTCTAGGTCAAGTTCCTGGATGCATTTGCTTCTCTGTTCTCCTTCTGTAAAATGGGGGTAATGAGGCCCATCTCCACTGAACTGGGGCATCTGCCTGTTTCTGAGCCCGAGGGAAGGACCTCACGGCCGTTTCGTGTTTTCTCATTAACATGTCTTCATCCCTCTGATTTAATACAGGGTTTACATGGACCACCCGGGGACAAAGGAAACCGGGTAAGTCTGAGCCCTCGCACTCGGGATCTGGTTACTAATGTCTTCATGATGGGATGGAATGATCAATTGGAGACTCCTGACCTAACAGGACAAATAGTCTTTCCTTATAAATCATCCTAAATTGAAAGGCTTTCTAGTGAGGGGCTCCATGCCATACGTGCCGGGAGCCTGGGGCCTAGTACTGCAGTTGAAGCCAGTAGGTCTCCTCGTTTCCAGAGAAGGCTAAATGAATCCCACAGCAACCATCAGACTAGCATGGCCGTCCAGTAACAGGAGCCTCGCATGCAGCCTTCTTTATGTTGCCCTGATAACTGGCCCCTTCGTGGTATTTTTAGATCTATCGTCACCTCGACCTTGCCTCCTGAAACTTAGATTTGTTAAGCATTCCAGTCCACTGGTGACCAAGAAAATAAATTCCAGCTCCAAGAACAGACAGCCAAGCCCTTAAAAAAAAAAAAAAAGAAAGAAAGAAAGTATCCCAGCTGCTATTTCTCTTGGAGACTTGGCAGGGAATGGAATGAACTGCACCCTCCAGACCCTCCCTCCTCCCCTTGGCTCCTACTGTCTTCAACAGGACGCATTAAATGTCCCCAGCATATAACACTCATGGCCTTGGGCATTTGGGCACAGCAGCAATAATCTAACTACATCTACCCAAGGGATAGCCCTCTCTATCACCTCCTCTAGTGCCCATCTGTGTGCAGGGCACACCCCCTGAGGACCAAGAGCATCTTCTAGCAGACAAAAAAAAAAAAAAAAGCTCAAAGACCTTACATGAGAAGGAACCACTGTCCAGAACAATGAAATATGCTGAATTGAGTTCCCCCAGTGAGACAGAGGCAGCCAGCGCACATGGATTCCAGAACCTGACTGATCTTCGACCATTGATGGTATCTTCAGGAACAGAACATGTCAGAATCTGTCTATTTCTATCTGGCGTAGTTAAATCCATTCTCCTCAATTTGTGAAGTATTTACCAGGCACTTCTAAACCCCTAAAATCTCCTCACCGGCAGCCACACAAAAGCAACTCAACTTGTTCCCCAAAACCTATGAATAAGTGAGAGGAGGCAGAGCCACCCCTACCAAACTGTCTATGGCATGACCACATGGAATCCACTGCAACAAACCAATTCCCTTTCAGCCATGTGGCTGGTCTCTGAGTCTCCACAAAACCTGATCATTCCATTTCTTCATTGGCATACAAGCCTTCCTAACTCATTTCTAATGTGTTCTGGTTTTCTTTATCACACTCAATTAACATTTTTCAAGCCTATTTCTTAAGACTTTTTCCGTTGGCTGGAGGCACTGAGTCACTTGAAATAAAGGTAATCCTTCTGCTGTAGCAGGGAGTCAGGGCCAGTGAGGTACCCTTGTCACAGATGGGGGAGGATGAGAAAATGGACCAGCCTGGTGTCTCTGATGCTAAACCATCAACAGTGGAAGCCCCAGGAATTGTGGGAAACTTTTCTTCTCCATTTCCTCTTCCCACATCCTTTGATATATTCCCACATCCTATATATAAATTAGGATATATCTCTTCATTGGAGTCAAAGTCAGGGGCTGAGGGTGTAGCTCAGTTGGTAGAATTGCTTACTCAAAGCCCTGGGTTCCAGTTCAACTCTGTAGAGAGCTTGGCAGTTGGCACACACCTCTAATCTCAGCACTCAAGAGGCATGAGGCAGGAGGATCCAGAAGTCAGGGCTGTCTCTAGTTATATATCCTCTGAGGCTCACCTGGGACCTTACCTCAGAAAACCAAAAAAAAGAAAGTCATGTTCAGAAAGCAACATAGTACACCACAAAGGTCCAGATGAACTGTCCCAAGCAGCAGGTTTCAAAACAAGGGACAACTCGTTTTTCTCACCCAGGAGTCAACTCTCAGGATGCTAAATGTGCTTAAAAAAAAAAAAAAAGACACTCTGAAGCTGGCTGCCTCATTCAGGCCTCTGAGCCACCAGCCCTAATTGGGCCGAGAGGGATATAGAATACTGACATTTTGATCCAGGTGACGTGTCCGAGGCTAAGGTTCTGATCCAAAGTGTCATTGTTGCTACCTGGGAAGGTGACTCTGGAGATATCCAGTGTTAGCCTGAGTTTTAGAGAGCAGCTCCTACAGGCAGCCCTCAAAACATACCCTCATCAAACTTTCCCTTCCTCACACCCGGGGAGTCATTGGAAATGTGTTCCACCTTACCTAAACCAAGACGCAACCTTAAAACCATACTGCTGGCCTGGCAACATGGCCGCACAGGCAAAGGTCTTACCACCAAGTCTGACAGCCTGAGTTCAGTCCCATGTGGTAAAAGGAAAGAACTGACTCCCACAAGTTGTCCTCTGACACACACACACACACACACACACACACACACACACACTTACACTGTTGCATGTCTTGCCCAAAAATGGTCCCGCGTCTCTTTCCTGTTCATGGAATGAGGAAGATCCTTGTAATGATGTGCAAAGACCCAGAATCCAAAACAGGAAGCTTGCCAAGGACACACAAGACCAGAAAGGGTGCTCTGCTCCCGTCTCTGCAGGTACCTTCTCCCACCCATGCCCCACTTGTCTCTAAGTGACTCAGGGAATTTGGCCCAGGAGCCACATTTACAACAGAAACTGGTCAAGCCAGACATGGCACCTCAGGCCTGTAACTCCAGCATTTGGGAGGTCAAGGCGGAAGGTCCAGGAGTTCACACAGTCATCCTCAACTACACATCAAGTGTGAGGCTAGTCTCGGTTATAGGAGAACACACAGTCGAAACAACAGCCAAAAGGGGATCAAAGAGTAAGGTATCACTACTCAGGCAATGTAATTATCAGGACGTTGACCGGCTGGTTGTGACCATATCACTGCCTGCGGGCCGGCCAGTGGAAAAGGTCCAAGCATGCTGAGACTGTTTGCACACTCTGCCATGCAGGCTGGGGATGGGGAGTGTCTAGGGGAGTGCATGTCTTGCTTCCTGAATTCTTCTGTCCCCTCCTGCCCCCCCCCCCTCCAATCTTTCTGGCCTGGGCCAGCTTCCTCCTTCTTCTTCTTTTATTCCCTGTCTTTCCCACAACCTATGTGCTCCACTAAAACCCCACACCTCTCATCCTTCCCCCACCCCCGATTTGTGTCTCCTGAAGTCAGTTTTTCACAGTCATCAGGAATGTTGAAGGGACCCCTGTGGATCACTGTCTGCCCCTCCCTTCTCACCAGCTGGAGCTGGGGGTGGGCACACCTCTTGTATGTCCCACTCTGGGATGGGCAGTAGGGGACATGTAGGTAAAGCAGTAGCTCCAGAATCTTCCAGAACACCTGATGTGGGGTGATGCCCCACAGTGTGGGTGGCCCACACTCTGTGGCCTGTAGGCAAATCGTCTAAGAGCTGGAACCAACTCTTCAGCGACTCTGCCCATCTCCTTCATTAGGAAACTGTACTCATGACTCGGAGAACAAGGGCCACGCTCCTAAGGTCACTTACCTGGGTCTTCCGTTCCAAACACTGGTGACTCGGCTCGTCCACACTAAGGGAGTCCTCATGTCAGAACCTTTCCATTGGTGGGCCTCTGACCCAATGAAATGACTGTACGTGCATGTATGTGGATAAATTCCAGATGACCTCTGAAATAAAAACTACTGGGGTCATGTTGAAAGATCTGGGAAAACATCAGAACTATTGTTAACCTCTCCTATCTAAGAAACTGAGCACACAGCAGCCTGCAACTGCACGAATGAATGCTGTAGACCCCAAACCCCCTCGGGGAGCACTTGTCCTCACACTAGGTAGTAGGAGACTGTCATCACCATGGGTGATAGAAGCCACCCTCCCTTACTGAGGAATGCAGCATCCCACCAGTGAGCATTTCTCATACACAGGTCACACACCAATTTTGGAAGCAAGTGTAATGTACCCATTCTACAGGTGAAAAAACTGAAGCCCAGAAGAGTTAAAGTTAGTAACTGGCAGAACTAGCTGTACCTATGACCTTGCCATGATGGAGCAGCAATATACAAGTCCCCGGGGAATGAGATAACCCACCTTCCACAGAGCAGAGTGTCTGGGGAGACTCCCTAGGGACCTACATGCCCCATTTTAAAAGACTGAGACATGAAATTTTAACTACAAATTCATTTCCAGATGACGTTTAAGAGGAATGCCCTAGAGCCCTTCTTTAGATGAACCCCAAGACATAAAAATGGGGTTCAACTAGGAGGAGGATTGCCAATGCTTTTCAGAGAGAGATGAACTCCCTGAGCTAGCGGTAATAAAGCGTGCCGTGATGCACTCGTGGAGGTCAGAAGACAAGCTGTGGGAGTCACTTCTCTCCTACCGTGTGCAGAGTGAACTCAGGTTCTCAGCCTAAGCTAAGCACCTGTAGCACGAATCGTTTAATTGGTCTTAATAAAATCCCAGAGCCAGATATCAGAATAAATGCTGAAAGATCAGAGAGCCAAAGGAAAAGGCCACAGCCACCTCTCACCTCACCAACACCTCAACCAAAAGGGGCTGAGCTCCTGTCTCCTCCCGCCTTATATTCCTTTCTCTGCCCAGCCATATAACTTCCTGTCTCAACCTCCCTAGGGCTGGAATTAAAGGCGTGTGTGCCTCCCAAGTACC